>PVHP010029144.1:0-12500 GCA_004024765.1 Zapus hudsonius
TCTCCTGCCTTAATGTCTGGATTAGGATATATGTGCCATCAGTGTATCTGGGTGCAAAGATTGTTTTTCTTATGAATTAAGGAGTATTTTTTATAACAGCTATAGAAAACATAAGCATAAAAATCATACATATTAGCCAAACATTATGTGATATTATATTACATGAATACATCGTATAATGTTCAAATCAGATTGCATAATTCTATACCATGAAGCATTTATCTTTTCTGCATGGTAAAATATTCAAAATCATTTCTTTGTCTCTTCTGTAAAGTTTCTTTCTCTTTTTTCTCTTTCTTTCTTTCTTAACTTTCCTTCTTTCTTTCCTTCCTTCCTTCCTTCCTTCCTTCCTTCCTTCCTTCCTTCCTTTCTTTCTTTCTTTCTTTCTTTTTCTTTCTTTCTTTCTTTCTTTCTTTCTTTCTTTCTTTCTTTCTTTCTTTCTTTCTTTCTTTCTTTCTTTCTTTCTTTCTTTCTTTCTTTCTTTCTTCTTTCTTGTTAAGTAAAAACCCTGAACCTAACCATATTTCATAACTTCTCTTTCTTGCAAGATTTTCACACCAAAATACTCTATCAATAAAGTGCAGTCTTAAGAAATGACTAGAAATATTCACACAAGCTTTAAAATAAGAGACACAGTTCCAAAATTTGGTCTTTAAATAAAAGCCATGAAGAAAGAGTAGGGTAGAGACAAACAAGGGTTCTCCCCAAAATTTTGGAGGGACAACCATGTTGTAATTTTGGGCTCAACATATCTGCATTCAACTGAGATACAATTTTATTATTATTATTATTAATTTTTATTATTTTATTTTGGTGTGTATAGGTGCATGCACTGCTGTGTGCATGTTGATGTGAGAGGAAGACCTCATGCTGTAATCCTGTCCTTCACCCTGAGACAGGTTTTGTCTTACTGTATTTTCTTTTCTTTTTTTTCCCCACTGACTAGTTAGCCTTGTAATTTTGGGATTCTCTAGACTCTGCTTTTCATTGCTGTAAATTGGTGGGGATTGCAGACAAATGTACCACCTTGTGCCAGGCCCACTGAGCCTAACCATGTACTTAACCTTACAAAAAATATTTTTGAAGTTGTGTTTGTATGAAACATGAACAATAGACTTTCATATGTATCACTATGCACAGTCGTGTAATAATGATTCACTTGTTGTTTACATTGTATTAGATGTCATCACTTATAGGGAAAGAGCTAGAGCCTGTGGGAGGATTTGCATAGATTGTAGGCAAATATGACACCATTCAACCTCAGGTAACTGAGTATACAGGAGTACTACAATGATCCCTAAGGAGACCAAGTTACCACTTGCTCATGAATTCTCTAAGCAGATACAGATTCTCTGTCCTGAAGAAAATGTCCAGACTTGTAAGCTTTTGTTGTTTTGTTATCCTAAGAGAGTACACTTTCCATCCTAGTGGGATCAGTCATGTACTATATAATAGCAAAGAAAACTTAGTAATAAAATACATATTGGTCGTAGGGTAATGAGAACAAGGAAAAGACGACTTTTAGTTGCTGAAATATCTCAGAGATGGAAGTTCTCAGGGTTTTAAAAACCTGGAGGCATCTCTGATTGCTATCAGCATTGTTCTTTGTGTGGTTTCCACCATCTGCCCGTCTTTTCCTCTATTCTTTCTCTGTGAGTGTTGTGACTCTTGCATCTCCTCGGTTTTCCTGCGTTCTGCCATCCTGCCCCCTCTCTTGTGCAGCTCGGACCACGGTGCTCACTCTATACCACATAAGCTTTAGACATAGGAAGGATGTTTTCTATAAAAAGATGAAGAGGCCTCTTTAGAGCTGTCCTCTGTCTCCACGTGAAAAATAGATGAGCAACGCATGAAGCTGATTTATAAAGCAAAGCAAAAAACCCGTGACAGCACTTGGCTACATGGTGTGAATAAAACTTAACAAATCACCGTGTAGTTGACTCTCTCCTACTGAGCACTACTTCTCATCACCCTGTCTCTCTTCACTTCCCTCCTCCTGCATTATGAATTAGCACCATTGCCTAGCACTTTTCCAACACGGCAGATGCTATGCTATCCACATTCAGATAATGCTGAAGTCACCACGAGCTCCAGGCACACTGTTGGCTGCCAGGGATCTGATGTTTTTATTATAACGTTCTCTCTTCTCCTAATGTATTGAACCATATGTGATATACATTACGTAGAAATACGCAGGCTACAATACCAATTGCCAGATGGGCCATGAACCAAAAGGAGCAGATGGAAACATCTGCTCACCTTCAAAAGTCATTAATGAAGGGAGAATTTTTAAAAGCCACTTCAGCGAGCATGCTCACTCACCACAACTTTAATATCCTTTCCACTGTATATTTGGGATTCTTCAATCTCTCATGGATGAGTTGCAAGTCAATATTCTAGCAAGGTCCACCATTTTCTAGATTTCTAGTGACTTGGTTTATGAGACACCCCAGTCTTCCCCAGTGACTTTGGTTTGATAGAAAGAATGTGCACTGGGAATACCAGAGCTGTGAAGAAAGAGGCACAGCTGTATTGAGACACAGGCTGTCCATAGACACATACATGGAAGTAGGCTTAATTGAACTCACAGGTACTACAAAGTGTTGGCATCACAGAATTATGAAACGTCTATATCCTTCCTGCATATCCACTCCCTGGAGAAAAGCAAAAGAATTTTTACAAGAGGCAGGAAATGGCAAAATAAATACTTTTTAAGCTCAAACACAAAAGAACACTTTCAATGTGTTCATACATTTTAATTTAAGCTAACAGAAACCATGCTATGTTCCATTCCTCATGATACTTGATTCAACCCACCAAACACCCAGAATCAATAACCAGAGGTACACACAACACTGTGCTCTGCTGTCTTGTGGTGGATGTGGAGAGGAACCTGGTAGACTCACAAGATGAAGGCCCTCCTCCATGACATCTGTCTAGGAAGTACAAGATTTGTGGGTGTGATGGGTGATATTGTCCACTTGTCAGGATCTAGAGTCATCTTGGAGGAAAAAAAAAAACCTCTGGGCACATCTGTGAGGGTGGTTCTTGATAGGTTTAATAGAGGTGGGAAGATTCACCTTTAACCATGGCTGGCACTATTCCACATGCCAAGGTCCTGGGCTGAATAAAAGGAGAAATCAAGATGAGCTCTGGCATTCATTACTCTCTGCTTACTGCCTGTGGATGCATTGTGAGTCTGTTCCTGCCACCATGCCTTCCCCCTCCGTCATGAGCTTTATTTACCCTCTGAAATTATGACCTAAATAAACCTTTCCTCCCAGAAATTGCTTTTGTCATGGATTCTGACATAGCCATAAGGAAGGTAACGAATAAAGTGAGTACTGAAGATGTAGATAGAAAAATTCCTACACATAAACTTCCATGGTAATATATATCTCATTTTCAATGAGATACTGCTGTTTTTTTTTCCAGGTAGGGTCTTGCTCTAGCCCAGGCTGACCTGGAATTCACTATGTGTCTCAGGCTGGCCTCGAGCTCACAGCAATCCTCCTACCTCTGCCTCTTGAGTGCTCATTTTCAATGAGAGAGGGGTGTTTTAAAACACTGGTGACTTTTTCAAGGTGAAGTGTAAAATTGCTAACATCTGATTTCTAGAGTTAAAGAGACACTTCACATTTTTGCTCCTGTAGCATAAGCAAGTAGGCCTGGACACAGAAGAAGCAGAGCTGGCCAGTGACTTGTGTCATTTACAAGGGAGAGTGGAGACCAGAAGTTGAGGACTGTTCGGTGATGGTTCCTCAATGCTGTTTCTAAATCAGGACCTGCACTTCACTTCGGAGCACATCTTGCCAGCAGCCCATGTAGAAGCTGGACCAATAGAAGTCACAATACTGATGGTGTACATATTATAGGGGAATGTTCAGCACTAAGTGAGACTTCCATGCCACACCCTCCAAAGCTCAGGGACCATTGTGGAAGGGGCAAAAGGGAAGTGGTGGGAAGGGATGATGATGATCATAGCATGTTTTCTCTATTTATAGACACTGTCAATAAATAAATTAATTAATTAAAATGTTATTAATAGGCCATATGGAATTCTTCTTTTTTGCCAGCTAATAATATATGTGTTAAAACGAGAGTTTAGGCAAAGGAAACTTACAAAGCAAACTTCCAGACATAAAAAGGCCTTGATATTCATGACTTCACAGTGCCTGATAATACCTACATATAATGGGAAGAAAAGATGATGACACCGAAACAAAACAGAGACTAATTGAGAGCTGGGAGAGATATGGGGGAGGGAATCATTATGGTTTATGATCTCTAATTATGGAAGCTATCAATAAAAAGTTTAAGAAAAACTAAAAAAAGAGACAGTTTGGACAGAAGTATCCTGTGGAGATGGATAACATTGTGCCCCAAAGACAGATTTTTATTAGGAAAGTTTTAGTTGTAGGAGTGGTATAAGTTCTAGAATGTTGTTGGCTAGGTTGGTCCTTGATGCTCCAAAAATATAACATGCTATTGCCAAGACTCTTGGTTGCCCAGTAGAACTTGATGGTACCACCCTGTACCTGTCAAATTCACATTGCTGGCACAAAGCACCCAAGCAAAAGCAGCTTGTGTAAAGACAAGCTTTATTTTGGCATACAGACTCAAGGGGAATCTCCATGATGGCCGGAGAAACATAGTGTGAGCAGAGGCTGGACATCACCTCCTGGCCAACATCAGGTGGACGACAGAAGCAAGAGAGTGTGCCAAACATTGTCAAGGGGAAGCTGTCTATAACACCCCCTCCAGCAAGGCTCCAATTCCCCACCAGCCAGGGATCTGACATTCAGAACACATGAGTTTATGGAGGACACCTAATTCAACCCACCACACACTGTATTGCTGAAGATTTTCATCTTCAACATTACATTTAAGGTTGGTTCCTCCCTTCCTCCTGTCTTCCCTTCCTCTCTCCATTTCTCACTTCCTTTCTTCCTTTCTCTATTTCTTCTTCCTCCTATTCTCTCTCCCTTTCTTCCTTTTGAAATTTCTTTTTGATGGGGATGAATCTCTAAGTCATATGCCTATGAAACACTCTGCTAATGAGCCACATTCCCAGACCTTCTTACAGGTCTTTTAAATGTGTGCAACAGGCTGGGTGTGGTTGTGCCCAGAGGAGTCTGTGTTTGTGGTTGTCCCCCGACTCAAGCAAGCTCCAAACCATCACGTTCTTCCCCTTCTAAACCATGACTCCACCATATATGTTCTTACCAGCGTGAAGAACCTAAGCATGCCTTCCATGTATTGGGAGCTTTGATGGCACAGAATACACACTTAACGTTACTATTATCATCATTCATGAATACATAAATTTGCAAGCAAAACCAAAACACATCTATGTGCCAGTGATATGCTCAAGTTAATAAGGCTGTTTTCCTAACTAATAAATATAATGTATAAATGCAAATGAGGTTGTCTCCTTCAATTAACTCACACTGAGGGACAGTGCTGTCATCATAAAAGGTTTGTTGCATAAGTCTCTTTTGGGTGCTTTATTTAAAATAATATTTCTGGGGAATTATGGTTACTCTTCTTTATAGTGGCAACACCCAATTCTATTATCCATTTCATTCAATATATTTTGCTTTTAATGGCCTATGATGATTCAAAATAAGAAAAAAAGCTCACCAGCAAGGGACTTGCTATGATTCAGATTTCATCAAGGTCAGGAGCATAGCTCAGTGGTAGAACCTTAGCCTAGCATGAGTGAGGCTCTTGGTTCTATCCTTAGTGCTACCAAAAAGAAGAAAAAAAAACTCACAACATGCAATACTAAAACCCAAACATATCCATAAGGACACATTTCTGCCTCTCATTTTTAATTTAATTTAAAAGAAGTTTGAAATTAAAGTTTATTATGTCGAAAGTCAAAAAAAGCAAAAAAAAAATTAACAATCATATCTTCTTATAACTATCAAGCTATTTCCTAATGTAAATATAGAGGGAGTTGGAGCCATAAATTATTTTGCATCTGAATGATAATATACAATGAGCTTTTGGCAGATTAAATATTACCAGCAGGTCCCTGCTGCAGTGAGAAACTGTGGAATGTTTATTGCATTAAATTAGACTTACTCATCTGAAGAGGTACTGAATAGAAGGTGGGTTTTCAAGTTTACCTTTCTTCAGAGCACAGCTAGGGACCATTAAAAGAAAATGTCATCCATAGAAATTTTGAATTTATCAAAAAGGAAATTGGAAGATTTTTTAAACAACACTTTTATGCTTTTGGTTTGCTTGTCCATTCACCAAAACCAACTATGAGTGGGGTTGAAAGATGGGTTATTGCTATCTCTAGTACAAAGAACACTGAGTAAGACACCAGAAAATAAGAAGTGAGTTCTGTTATATGTCTGCATCTATGTACTGTTTTCTGTAAGGTTATAAAGTCCCAGTCATTCTGGTCAGGATAAGTACCACCTCTTATCGGCATGTGGAAAACTGTGTGTGAGGAAGGGAATGGCTGGCATTTTTGGATGAACACTCTGGGGTAATCTGTAGTCATTAAAGGGTGGAAAGCAGCCAGGACCTCTGCTTACATGGTCCCAGGAGCTCCGAGCATGATGGATTCCTCTAAAATGGGGTGCTGAGGGCCAGTGGAGTGGAGCCAGTACAGATCATGTATGTAGGATAACATACATTAGCCCACCATCCTGAACAAAGCACAATGCTATCCCCTTTGAAAATAACTTCCCCAGGCACTTTCACATAGTTCTAATTCCAATTCAATGGTTCTAAGGTATCATGGTTTGATTCATGTGCCCCGCCCCCATAAACTTATGTGTTTTGAATGCTGGGTTCCAAATGATGGCAATTTGGGAATTAGAATGCTGTTTGATGTATATTGTTGGGGGCATCTTTATGGGGGTTATAGCCAACTTCTCAGTGGCACAAACACCTTCTGTTTTCCACTGGATTTTAGCCAGGAAGTGATGTCCAGCCTCTGCTCATCCCAAGCTTTCCTGCCATCACGGAGCTTCCCCCTGGAGTCTGTAAGCTAAAATATTTTTTTCTAATTTTCTCCAATGCATAAAATTCCTTCCAAGCAAAGTTCCTTTAAGCTGCTGCATTTTTTTTGCCTGGAACCCTCTGCTATCATTCTCAGATAGCCAACTGGATCACCAGGGAAGCCTGGCTCCAATGGCTCTTGTCAGTGCTGGGTTACATCATCTCAGTATTTAGAATACTGTGGCTAGAGAATCATGAGTTCAAGGCCAGCCTAGTCTACATAGGGAAGCCCTGTATCTCCCCATAACAACAACCAAGAATTCATTTGGTGTCCAATTCTTATTTTCTACAACCCTGCCTTGATTTGCTCACTGAATCTATAACAATTTGATTTTTTTGTGTGTTTGTATGTCTTTTCTATCTTTTCTGATGGGAACAAATGTACCATAAGAACAGTAATCTTATGTTTCATCCAGTTTTAGAAGCACAGATCCAAACACAGAGGCAAACACATAAATATATACTGACGGGTTGAGGATGTGAGTGAATTTGAGCAAGAAATTTTATTGAATTCCAACACTCAGTCTTTTTATTTTGCTTACATGAAAAGTATCTGTTTGGAAACTAAGATTAAGATAGTTAAAATACTGCTGTGTACTTTGTCCAAGGAAGTATTCCATACTAGGAATTATTAGACATTAATCAAGTAAATCAATAAATAGAACTCTAAGAAGGGCTAGAAATGAAGGCATTTAGGTTACTTTGACTAAGACAGACTAAGTAATCAAGGACTGGTTGAGAGGAGATTCAAAGAGCATTCTAGCCTTTGGAAAGAGTGTATGCAAAGGCCTGTGGGTTGAGACCTGGAAAAAAGCCAGTGGACTTGACCCAGAGAGGACTGAGGTAGTTAGCAATGAAGTCAGGCTTGAGAGGTACAAGGGTACAAGTGAAACCATCGTGGACTTTGAAAGTCATGTCAAGGAGTTTTGTCTTTATCCTACGAGCAATGCAGAAATAGTAAAGAATTCTAAGCAGAGGGGAGAAGTGAGTATGGGGCAACATGATCAGATTCTGGTTAGAAAAGAGGAAACAGGAGGTGGAGAGACAGCTAGGATGTTAAGGCACTTGCCTCCAGAGCCTAAGGACCCTGGTTCAAATCCCCAGTGCCCACAAAAGCCAGATGCACAAAGTGGTGCATGCATCTGGAGTTGGTTTGTAGTGGCTAGAGGTCCTAGTACAACCATTCTCTCTTTCTCTGTCTCTCTTTTTCTGTCTACATCTTTCCACTTGCAAATAAATAAATAAAGTATTTTTTTAAAAGTGGAAAGACGCCAGAGTGTGCACCAATAGGCTATGTAATCCAGATGGGTGGCAACTTGGGTTTAGTTGGTGCTGTTTTTAATGGGGTAAGTTTAAAAACATTTTCAGGACAGTACGCACGAACTTTTGAGGGGAAGAAATTTGTAAGGCAAGAGAGAAGGAAACGTATTGTAGACACAAGGTAAACTGCAGGCTTGGGGGAATTTGGTGACATGTCTGAGAACAGTATACAAGGAGTTTGGGGTACATTTGAGATACTAGCGACAATGATGGGGACCTCAGACTAGGTCATCACTGGACAGAAGAATGTGTTCATAGACATTAAAGCCAGGGGCAGGATTAGGTGAGTGGGCTCAGGTATAGGAGACGTGGTTCAGAGCCCCAAAAGTCCTGTGGGTCCAGGTGAAGATGCTATGTCATTGTGAACAGGAAATGTGTCAGGGAATGCTGACGCCTGACAAAGCACTATGATATGGACAGGGAATGGGCGCATATCTTAAGGCAAGGTCGTTTCAGTTCACAGTTTTGTTAACTTCTCTCAATTTAATTTCCTGCTCTTAAAAGTATCAGGAAATCATATGGTCAGAAAAAGCATTATACGTGTGGAAATTAAAGGAAGCCCTGTGGGGAATCTCACTCCTTGTATATTTGGCAAGGTATTAATATTCCTGCATTTTATTCCTATTGTTCTCTGAATAAGATATTAGTATTGGACTGGAGAGATGGCTTAGTGGTTAAGGCATGTGTCTGCAAAGCAGAAGGGCCTGAGTTCCATTCCCTAGTACCCATGTAAAGCCAGATGCACAAGGTGGTGCATGTGTCTGGAGTTTCTTTGCAGTGGCTGGAGGTTCTGGCTTGCCCATTCTCTCTCTCTCTCTCTCTCTCTCTCTCTCTCTCTCTCTCTCTCTCTCTCTCTCTCTCTCTCAAATAAATTAAGTAAATGAATAAAATCTCTTTAAAATTATATTAGTGTTGATTAATATACTTAATATATTTGCACAACATCTGTGCTGTCAATCAAGACACAAAATCTCCCCTTCATTCCTCTCTGTAGGTTGGATGACTCCACACTTATAATTTGTAAAATTTGGCACGGTGCTAAATTCCATCAGTAGAGGGCAATGGAGGGGCACTGCAGATGCAGAAGGAAGTGGTGTAGTTGGCTTTTTGCTCTCTACTTCTGCAGGGCCAGTCCAGGGCCTTGGTTCCAGTATAACACACCAGAGAAGGAGCCTTCCTCTCCACTACTCTAATTGCACATTTATATAGTGTCTGGACCCACGAGATAAGGCATATCTTTTGGGTTAGGTCTTCCTATGGCAGCGCTGGCAACTTCATAGTGTGCGTCTGAGATGTGGCTGTATTTCAAAGTTCCTACCAACTTCCAGGTGACTCAGAGGCCATTGGTCTTTGGATCAAACTTTGAAAAGCCGGGAGCTAGTATGAAAGAGAATCGATCACCCCGTGTAACCCATCTCATATAGGGGCAGACAGGGAATCCCAGACTTGGCCAGTGACCCACAACCAATGTGATGTGGCAAAAAGTAATGGATTAAATTTGTAATTGACAGATGAAGAAATTCTGTTGTTAGGAGGGAGGGTGCGACACAAGAAAGCTGATGAAGAAAAGTGACTTGAAGGGAAAGACAGAGAAAGCCAAGAGGTACTTGGAATGGAAATACACATGTGTCCTTAAATCACTTCAGTGCGTGAGGTGAAAGAGAGTTCCATGTCAGCCAGCCTTGAACAGCTTCACACCTAGAAATGCCTCCCATGACGACCTCTGTGGGTGCTGACCCTGCTCTACCAAGTTTTTATTTATTTATTTATTTATTTATTTATTTATTTATTTATTTATTTATTTATTTATACTTTTGTGTTTTCTCTGTTCTGTTTTGCACATAATGCTCATTATATCTTCTTTTCTTTCCTCATTATTGGTAACCAGCGTTCTATTATATTACACATCAAACCCTAGATACCACATTGTCTTCTGCTAGTCTGACTGCCTTTCTGTGAATTTTACCAAGGCACATGGTCTTGGAGATGGAAATTCTCTCCTAGCTTGACCTTTTGTTAATTTTTTTGTTTTAATTTTTATTTTCAAGGGATGTTCTGGCTCTAGCCCAGGCTGACCTGGAATTCACTATGTAGTCTCAGGGTGGAGTCAAACTCAGGGGGATCCTCCTACCTCTGCCTTCTGAGCGCTGGGATTAAAGGTGTGCACCACCATGCCCAGCTATTCTCCTGGCTTCTCCTACAGCTAGGGGTAGCCATGTGACCAAGTTTGGAATAATAAAATACACATTGAGGTGATGTTAGAAATTTCAGCATCAGGTCCTTCGAGGCAAAAATTACGTGCACATCCTTTTCTCATTACTGGGAATTCTGGTCAAGGCGAGCAGCTGTGCAACTCATGTGTGGCCTCTGCATGGTAGAAGTTGGTGAATGTGTATCAGACCTGTGAGCCAAGGTCCCTTGAGTGCGTGTTTCTTTGCCCTTGAACGTTTACTTGTGATTGGATACTTTGCTTTTTCTTTTGTAACTTTATCTTAATGTGTATCTTGGCTAATACCCCCAAACCTTTCCAACACTGTACTGTCTCAGAAGCCTGCAGTCCAGTTCCAATTCCAAGCCAAGATATTGACAGCACCTGTCTGAGGTTCACAGACGCCTCTCTAGGTGCCAGAAGATAGCAGCTTCACACTTAGTCACATCTCCAGCAACTTCTGCCTGTTAAGTCAGTCTGGAAACTAGCTTCCCATCCACCATAATGGTGCTTGAGCTGAGATGGCCCTTGTCTGTTTTCATGTCAAAGTGATTCTCTCCATGCAGAAGCACAGGCCAAGATGTTGAAATAGAGATGAGCTCTGAGCAGAGATAAAAACACATGCAGGATGACTGAAGAGAATTGGAATAATGATATTTCTTTAAATCTCTCCTATTTAAAAACTGTTAGTAGTGGCTGAACAGTGTAGATTTTGTTAAATCCTGTCCCACGTGTTCTCCCCACACAGGTGGCTGGAGATCTCTGTAACTTCCCATTTTCCTTTAAATAAAGTCTCCCACTATACCTTAAAAATAATAAACATTGGTAGAGAGTCTTTGACTTATGATGAGTCTAACACATTTTTTAACCATTATGGTGTGAAAAAGATATGCCTTATAGAAATGATACTTTGAATTTTGGAATTTTCTTGGGCCAGCAATATACAGTAAGATTTTCTATAGCAATGCTGATTAGTGACAGTGAACAGAAGTTTCCAGTTGGCAATGAGCTTGAAGGTATAAGACTGATAAACTGTAGTGTGCTGGTGTTATGCAAAGACGTGGCGAGGGCATTTTCAATATAACCATGGGTTTAAAGTGAGGTGGGTCTAATCCCGTCCTAAGGCAAGGATCACTTGTACTCACATTGTCAGTGTGTTACATGGGGAGCAGTCCTCCAAGAATTAACAACACTCAGAGAACTAGGTGTTACTCAGCCTAGCCTTCTGTTTGAGCAGATAACATGGTAAGATTTTATAGACAGAGAAATGGACAGATGGAAAGACTAGATCCTTTCTGTTTATCAAGTGGTTCCATACAGAAACAGCCTTAGCATAGTGCACTATCCATCCAGCTTCTGTCTCTTCACCATTCATCCCTTTTCAGTCACTTCCTGTCTACCACAAATACACAAATGCCTTGTTGTTTCACTGATATAAAACAGGTCAGTGACAAGCACGGGACTTCAACTACCAGTTATAATATTATTGCTGACTTCGTTGTTCAACTGGCAAGTACTTACTGTGTGTGACCTTAGACATACAGGACAAGATATTGGAAGAGTGACATACACCCTGTTATAATGGGGGCATGTTACCATCACTGCATGGGAGTCCATCTTGACTCAGTTTACTAGAGCATATTTAGTAACACAGGTCCAAAGACTAAGCCCTATCCACAAGTTAGTCCTACCTTCTTTTTTTTAAATTTTTATTGAAAACTTCTATAATTATAGACAATAAACTATTATAATTTCTTCCCCACCTCCCTCATATCTCCTCCCCTTCTCAATTACTCTATTTTGTTTGGATGTCATCATCTTTTCCTCCTGTTTATGAAGGTCTTGTGTAAGTAGTATCAGGCACTGTAAAGTCATGAATACCAAGACCCTGTGTGTCTGGAAGGTAGTGTACTAAGCAGTCCTACCCTTCCTTTGGCTCTTACAATCT
>PVHP010029144.1:17500-22592 GCA_004024765.1 Zapus hudsonius
CACATCGTGTGCATGTATACTTGCATACACAAATGTGTGCCCACTCATGTACAAACACACATACACATACCCAAACACACACACACACACAAATAAAAGAGAAGATTTCCAACTAGAAGGAAGGCAATAGATCAGTGATGGAAGGCAAGATGCAGGGAAAGACATTGGTGAGTCCCTTGGGTTTTCTTCCTATGTTGTACATCACACTGGGAGCCACTGAGAAACCACAATAACACAGCAAAGAAAAATTTCAACCTAAAAGCACAGCAAACAGCTTTTTATGTCTGATACTAAAAGAGTGGATTTTCCACACACTAACTGGGTGTCCTATAATTCAATGAAGACACAAATTTCCTAAAGCAAGCAGGAACCTCCAAGAAAAGGGATTGGCGATAAAAATGGCCTTCCATTTCACACACTGAACACAATGCCAACTGCCTCCTTACAAGGCTGGAGAAGCTCAAAAATCCACAAGCTCCTCAAGATCCCTCTCCAGGCTAATAAAAGCAGCAGTAATTGGTGAGGACACTGGTCAACCTTTGTGTAAGATGGTCAGGGAGCAGTAGTGCTGCAGGTTTCCTGAGTGTTCTTCACACTGGGATTCTTGTGAGGCACCTGCTTTGAGATGTCACCTAGGCTTCTGTTAGTAAGTTGTCACTCCTGCTCCTCAAAGCCAATAAACTCACCAGTTCACCAAGCTACATTTGGGTGTACTTATTTCTTAGGTTTGTTGTCAGTACCCTATCTGGGGTGACAAGGGGAGAGACATACAGCTCCAACCTGTCACCCTCAGCATCCTGGCAATTTCCTTAATATTTAAGAGTCCTTCACTCAAGCAAACCTAGCATTTTTTGACTTCAAAGCTGAAATGAATTAAAGGACTTGGTGGAATAAACCCATCATTGCTGACAGAGTGAATAGACATTGGGGTGCACCCCACCTCTCCAAAAATATATTTGTAAAAATCATTCAAGAACTCAGGAACAACCAAAATAAAGAGCAGAATTATGGGAACTATGGGATTTCAAGGCCAGTGGAATTTCCATGCCAGAACCAGGGACATCACATTCCAAGTCCTTCATCCGCCCATATATCCAAGAGCGTTCAGGGCTCCCATCCCTCAGGGTGATTGTGGAGGATTCCAGAATAAGCCTCCTGATGAAGTCTTTGGCCATTGTCTATCTGCATGTCAGTCTGCAGTCCAGATCCCCTCCTAAAATTGAGGCAGAAATAGCCATTCAAAGTTTCAAGCCTCTAATCACAAACTTGGTTCCCTGGGCAACCAGCTTGCTACTCCAAGTGGCATCATTAGCATAAATTTGGGTACGCTTGGTGAAAACATAAGAAGAAGAAGAAGAAAAAAGAGAGATTTCTTTTGAATGAGAAAGAATGTCTCCTCTCACTCCCAGTGGTAAATTCCAAGGAGTTTAGAAGCTCTGTGCCAGGAACTAAGGATAAAGATCAATGTATGTTTCTATTATATCACATATCATGGTATCCAAGCTTGCTTTCTCTAGTCAAAGGACCAGAAAAAGGGAAGCCTACTAACATAAATAATGACTTTAGGCAAACACAATAAAAAAAAAAAAAAACAGAGCAAAACATCAACCCATCTCTAGCTTCATCTAAGCCAGCGATGGATAGGGGGATGCTTGCTTTCAAGCAAGCTGCCTCTTCTTAAGAGCACCCACAAACCAGTGGGTAGACTTATTTCTTAGGTTGATTTATTTATTTATTTATTTATTTATTTATTTATTTATTTATTTATTTATTTATTTATTTATTGTGGTACTCTAACTCTACTGCACCACCTACTGTCCTGGGTGGTGATGATCTTCCAAACCCCACTTCCCCAAAGGAGTACAAAGTGCATTAGGCTTGAGTCACCCTGAATGCCCAACCCTCCACCCTGAAGTAGTACACACCCCAGGTGAAGAAGTTTAGGGGTAACGGCCCTCCCCCCAAGCAAGCAACGACCTTGAGCTTTCCCTTGCATTCTCCACTTTGCGGGAGGTCAGAGCCTCCTGATCTCTTGCATCCTCGAGGAGTTCCTGAGCTCTGTTTTTCCATAAATTCAACTGGAGTCCCTTCCTAGAAAGGAGTTCTTTTTTCTTGTAAGATTAAGGCCCCTGGAAGGATTAAACTTGATCCCCTCTACAGATTCAGAAACCCCTTAAAACCTCCTTCCTCCCCTTACAGGAGTTAGTTTGCTTCTCTTCCTTTTTCTTTATATCCTGTAGTTTTCTTGGCATGAAAATTATATCTTGGGCTTAAGAAACTGTCTCAGGTTATTATATTAATTATATTATATTATATTAATTATATATATATATTATATATGTTATGCTATGCTATACTATATTATATATTGTATATTATATTATATTGTGCTATGCTATACTATACTATTACATTAATTTTATATTATATTATATTATATTATATTATATTATATTATATTATACTATACTATATTAGATTGCAAACTCTGATCCTGACCGTTGGGAGCTGAGACTTCTACCCTGTGAAGCTGTGTTTGTGCCTGTCAATTCTCGTGAGTTTTAAGAAAATTAGAGAGACCCTGGCTTTGGGAGTCTAAGTGACCTTTGGGTATCTGGTACTCTAACCCGTAAAATAACCCATCCAGAGTTGAGAGAAACCCCATCACTCTTAAAACCTGCAACAGAAAATAGGACCCAACTTCCTGTTTCCCTGGTAACTGTTAGAAAGTTGTCATGGTTTGATCCAGGTGTCCCCCACAAACGAATGAATGTGTTCTAATGATCAATCCTCAGCTGATGGCAGTTTGGGTTTTATAACCTCGCTGGAGCTGTGTTGTTGGGGGTGGGCTTATGGGGTTATTTATAAGCCAGCTTCCCCTTGCCAGTGTTTGGCACACCTTCCTGCTGCTGTTTACAGTGCTGTGGCAAAGGTGATGTCCACCATCTGCTCATGTCATTATTTTCCCTGCCATCATGGAGCTTCCCCTGGAGTCTGTAAACCAAAATAAACCCATTCCCCCATAAGCTGGTTTTATTTGGGTTCTTTGTTGCAACAAGGAAAGAAGTTAACTGCAACAAAAGTTAACCATCAAAACTGCCCCTCCATAGGCTTTAAAATACCACAGGAAAGAGAAGAGCCACTTGCTCCTGACCAAAGAAACAAAATCTGGCCCTGGGTGGAGACTAGTTTCCCCTCCCTTATGTGCCCACTAGTGGATTGGGGGCAGGGAGGAGGAAAAAGGGAATATAAGCACAATGTTTACTCAATCAATGTATCTAATTTTGGGCAATAAAGATATAATTTAAATAAAAAAGAATTAATCCAATGGAGTCTGTCCATCACTCACCTGGTCAAGAGATCACCCCTCACCTAAAAATAAGCTAAGGAGGTGAGTGGAATAGTTATGCCTTTAATGAAATCATATACTGTATCTCCAGAGGAAAGTGCTTCATTTCAGTTACTCAGATCTTCACTGCTGTGCCTGCCCACTTCTTCTCTGTGCTCTTCCCAGAAAGTTTCTTTCTTTCTTTCTTTCTTTCTTTCTTTCTTTCTTTCTTTCTTTCTTTCTTTCTTTCTTTCTTTCTTTCTTTCTTTCTTTCTTCTTCTTCTTCCTTCTTCCTTCCTCCTTCTTCTTCTTCTTCTTCTTCTTCTTCTTCTTCTTCTTCTTCTTCTTCTTCTTCTTCTTCTTCTTCTTCTTCTTCTTCTTCTTCTTCTTCCTCTCTCTCTCTTTTGTTTTTAGTTTTTCCCCCAAGGTAGGGTTACATTCTAGCCCAGGCTGACCTGGAACTCACTTTGTATTCCCAAGCTGGCCTTGAACCCACAGCCATCCTCCTACCTCTGCTTGCAGAGTGCTGGGATTAAAGGTGTGCACCACTATGACGGGCTTTTTCTCTTTTATATACCAGCTGAAATTCTAAACATGCTTGAACTAACACTTTGGGGCCTTTTATTGTTTTTTTTTTTTCCTCTTGAAATCTCCGTTGACTTACTCATACCTCATCATCTTTGTGCTGAATTGTTGGTGACCCCGAGACTACTCCACAGCATGAAAATCTGATGGAGGAGAGGATGTGCAAATTTCCTTGTATTATCTCCTGTATGTGTGTAAGTTAGAAACTTGAAATTTGAAAAATGCTTCTGAGGTTGTGCTTGAGTCAACATGTTTTAAAACCACTGATCCAGAACACAACCCTTGTAGCAGAGGGCCGAGGCCCAGGGGCAACACCACCCAGATGGAAGGGACTATTTCTGACTTTGGCATTCAGAAGCATCACAACTGAAGGGAAGAGGTAGATTGAATAAAAGAAAAAAGTGGCGAGTTGCCTAATTGATTGATGGATCAGTTTTAAATAACTTACAATTTCTTGAGAGGCTTGGAAAGCCACTAAGTATAGAAAGAAAAAATAATAATATGAAATCTTACATTCCATTGGGTGTGAGAGAGAATTGTTGTGAGTCCTTGGGGAGCTCTGTGCTTTATGTCTGGCTAGGGACCTATGTCCTCAGATGGGCCAAGCTCAGACCCAACACCCCTCTACTCAACACCCTGGGCAACTGCAGAAACAAGGTACAAGGGCCCCAGGAACTGTGAGAGTTTGTATCTGCATACACAATGTGTTAAGTAAGAATAAAAGTCACAGACATACCATACCTTTTAAAAAATATTTGTTTAAGAGAGAGAGAGAGAGAGAGAGAGAGAGAGAGAGAGAGAGAGAGAGAGAGAGAGAGAGAGAGAGAGAATGGGCGCACCAGAGCATCTGGCTTTACATGGGTACTAGGAATCAAACTCAGGTCCTTCTGCTTTGCAGACAAATGTCTTAACCGCTAAGCCATCTCTCCAGCCCTACCATACATTTTTTAAAAAATGGGTCTATTTCCCTTTAGTTGCATCAAACATTCTCAGACACAGCAGAAGTTAGCAAATTAGAACCAACCACTTTCTCTTGGTCTATTTCAGGCAGCATACACAGCATCGGAACAGCTGAGAAAAACAGAAACCATTCTTTGGCCCAAGCTCAGCTTGATATGGTTTTTATAAACAAACCAAATGGTCACCAAATTTCACTTGCCTGATGGTCAAATCTGATCC
>PVHP010029145.1:0-23711 GCA_004024765.1 Zapus hudsonius
TGTGTGTGTGTGTGTGTGTGTGTGTGTGTGTGTGTGTGTGTGTGTGTGTGTGTGTGTGTGTGTGCCTAGATGTGATTTTACACTGTATCCCAGGCTGGTCTTGAAGTTGGGGGCCTCTAGGCTAAGCCTCCCAGTGCTGGAATGACAGACATGCACCACATACCCAACGCAGTGACTTTTATAGTTTTATTACTTGTCAGGCGGTTTGTTCTCTTTTTTTAAAAAAAAAAATTTATTCATTTTCAAGCAGAGAGAGAGAGAGAGAGAGCGAGAGAGAGAGAGAGAGAGAGAGAGAGAGCGCACCAGGGCCACCACCTTGTGGGCCTGGCCTATATGGGTCCTGGGGAATTGAACCCAGGGCCTTAGGCACTGGAGGCAAGTGCCTCAACCGCTGAGCCATCTCACCAGCCCTGTTCTCTCTTAAAGATGGTCTTAGCTGTTATTATTCAAAACTAATCTTAGAGTTACTGGTGGAGTTTGAGTGAAGTTGCCCCAAGGTTAGAGACAGATCTTCAGCCTGTCAGGGCATCTTGGGCCTGTGGGTGGGGGCTTCTGGGTGTTGGCTTGCCTGGCAGCGCCCTCTGGGTCAGGGCTCGAGTGGGCAGACAAGGAGCAGGGCTCTGGGTCCATCCCTTGTGCGGGCATCCACCCAGGCACTTACCTGGTCACCTTGTGTGCAGGGCCTCCAGCGCTGCCCTCACTGCGCACCTCTTTCCGCCTCTGAGACTCCTTTAGGTGCCTCGTGCCTCCTCCAGGGCTGGAGTTGAGGTTAGCAGAAGACACAAGGAAGAGAGTGCAGGCAACATTGTCTGGACAGGAAACCTCGTGGCTGGCCCAAGTTTCCCAGTCACTCGTGGTGAACCATCAGTCGGGCTGGCCTTCCTGCCGCCTTGTGCACCTGAGGATGGCTTCCAGCTGCTCCTCATGGTGTCCCTGTGCCCCTGCTGACAGTGCACCCTGGTGTCCCACTCTCCTTCAACAGCTTCGGGGTTCAGGCTGTGCCTAAGGCACAGAGCTGGGCCCCTATGACAGGAAGTGGGAGGGCAGAGGCTCCTGCCAACCACCAGACTCTGGCTCCAGCAGCCTGGCGTGGGAGTGCCCGGCCAGGTGGCTCACCCGAGGTCAGGGGCTTAAGTAGAAGTTCCACCCACTTCTGACTAGCTGGGTGGGTGCTGTCTCTTGGGTTCTACCGTCCCCTCCAAAAGTGGAGAGTGAGGGCTGGAGAGATGGCTCAATGGTTAGGGTGCTTGCCTACAAAACCTAACAACCTGGGTTCGATTCCCCAGTACCCACGTAAAGCCAGATGCACAAGGTTACGCATGCATCTGGAGTCTGTTTGCAGATGCTGGAGGCTCTGGCACACCCATTCTCTTTGTGTCCCTTCCCCTCCCCCTTCTGTCTGCTTACAAATAAATAAAAATTTTAAAGTGGAGAGTGGGGTCACACCCCTGACCAGCAGGGAGGTCTGGCCAGGTACTCAGGGTGAGAATGGAGGGTGGGCGAGTCCCTGCACAGACCCTGACAGGCCGGGGCCCAAGGCATAGGCCGCATCTGTCAGCTGACAGCACCCAGATTCTCCAGAAGAGACACACCTTCTTTTCCAGGCCTGGAGGCTGCACCCATGTGTGCAGCAGCGTGCCCTGACCACAACCATGTTCTGGCATCTGGAGGGACTCCTCAGGGGTCATAGCTTGAGCCAGGAGTTACCAGACACAGTGCCCCCCCCAGGGACTCCAGAGCCAGCTCAGCCGGCTGCTCCCAGCCCTCCCATAGTGGGCTTTAATTACCACGGCCCAGGTGCTGTCTGCATGCTGTGTTTTCCTCAGCTCCGTGATAGAGGCTGAGGGTGGGACTAGCCGTCGGGTGCACAGTCGGAGGTGTAAAGAATCGTGGAATTGAATCCTGGGCTTTGCAAGCAGTGTGAGCACAGGTAGGGCACCTCCGACCTACCCACTGGTCACTCTTGAACTGGCCACCACTGTGTTCTAGGCCCAACCAGGGCCTCAGAGCCCATGATTGGTGTGGGAGGTGGGCCTGAACTGAGGTGAAAGGACTGGCTCCAGAGGGGCTTCCAGGACTAGTCCCTAGAGGACTCCCCAGACCTGTGCAGAGGCACCTGAGCTGAGCTGGGCCCTCGTGGGATTCAGAAATGGCCCTCCCAGGGGAATAATGGCAAGGCCCCATGGGGCATCAGGCCGTCCCAGGTGGTATATGTCGAGTAGAGTTGGATATGTTGTGTCTTTTGAGAATGTGGTCCTGGCTACAAAGTGGAAGGCACTTGGTGGGTCCCTCATAGGGTCAGCCAGGGCAGGGCTGTGGAGAGACAGGTAGATGGTTGATTTGCTAGGGGTGGCTGTGAACTGAAGGCCCAGGGTAGAGGCCACTTGGCGGCTCCTTGAGAAGGCTGATCCAGGGACAGGGTTGCAGGGAGACAGAGAAGGAGGGCTGGTTTGGGAGAAGTGGGTGAGATGTAAGAACCCAGATTTGGGCCCTCAAGCTGCACCTCAGGGCCCAAGAGTCTCCGGCCCTCTCGCTGCTCCCTCAGTCTGTCTCCCCACTGCACTGAAGGAGGAGCACTGTTCTTGGCAGGTCTCTGGAGTGCAGTCCAAGCTCAGTGCTGCCTCAGCAGGTCTGGGTAAGCTGCAGCCTGCCTGCCTGCCTCCATCTCCCCTCCCCCCAGCTGTCTCCAGGCTCAGCCCCTGGGCTGCTCCTGCAGAGGGGAGACAGAGGTGGATGGTGGATTTGTGAGGGGTGAGTGTGATATGAGGGTCCAGAACACAGGACACTTGGTGGGTCCGAGAGGGTCAGCTGCCACTGCGCTGTCCCCAGGCTCTCGTCCAGCCTCTTTACCAGCTCCCCCCGTCTGCGCTCTGTTCTTTTTGGAGGCATTGAGGATTGAACCCAGGACCGGCCACACTAGCCAAGCACTGACCACCTAGCCACATCCCTGGACCTTATTCGAATCCCCTCTCAGCTAAGGTCAGAGCTGGCCTCTGAGACCCATCACAGGTCTGCTTCAGGGAGGCACCTGCAGCGAGACTGCTGAGTAACCACCCGTTTCCCAGCTGAGAAGAGCACGTAGGCTGACTGGCTTGTTTCCTTTTCTTCCTGGCATGTCTGTAAACTTTTCTGGGGAGCTCAAGCCAAGTACCCAATTAGGGATTTCTCTGCGATCTCACTTAGCCAGTAATTGAAGTGGGAGCTCTTTAGCGCTTGAACAATCAAACACGTGTTTACCCCGAAGCCCAGCCTAGGTGGTGCATGGCTGCCCCGTGCTCCCCTGTCAGATGGTCAGCCAGGAGGGGAGGTAGAGGCCGTGGCCCTCCAGCTCAGGTCATGGCTCCATCAACACATAGTTTGATGGACCCCAGAGAGGGCATGGCTGCCCTCTGGTACTGCCACAAGGCTCACGGGAACAGTTAGCTAATTCACTAGTCCTGGCACCATGGTCTGTGCTTCATGCGACGGAGCAGGTGGAGGTGGGGTAGAGGTGACCCCGAGGTGCCTCCTTACAGCAGCTCTTCCCAGTGCCCTCACCTAGTGCCAGGTGTCAGCACTAGGAACTCAGGGATGGGCCTGAGGGGAAGATTCCTGGACAGGGAAAGGATACCCAGTGAAGCGACAACCTTTTGAGACACTACAGAGACCAAGGGAGAAGAGACACCGACTTCTGCCCTGCAGAAGGCTGCAGGCATCTTGGTTGTTCACAAGCATGTGGGGCAAGAAGAGGAAAAACCCCGGTCCCACAAGAGGCTCAGTTCTCTGGTCTTGGGGACAGGAAAAGGCTGCCTCCTCAAGATACAGTAACACACCTGAGGGTGGGGCAGTTTCTGAATTCAGTCCACAGCCTGTCCCTGGGCAGCACATACTCCCTACCAGGGCCTTGGTCACACCCTTCCTGGAAGAGTCCCTTAACCCTTATGTTCCCCATACATCTGACAGGGTTCTCACAGAGCAGTTCAGGGCTGTGGTGGATCCTGGGTCCATGCTGACTCAGGGCTGTGGTGGATCCTGGGTCCATGCTGACTCAGGGCTGTGGTGGATCCTGGGTCCATGCTGAGTCAGGGCTGTGGTGGATCCTGGATCTATGCTGATTCAGTGCTATGGTAGATCCTGGGTCCATGCTGACTCAGGGCTGTGGTAGATCCTCGTCCATGCTGACTCAGGGCCGTCGTGGATCCTGTGTCTATGCTAACTGAATTGTTGTTGGTCCTGTGTTAAGGTCATCTACCCTGCAAGGACACCTCAGCTGTCATGGGTGTTGCTAGCTCAGTGACTGAGGAAGCACACAGTTTGCTTGTGTCACAGAAGCCTTTGGGAAGTTCCCATCACCCAGTAGGTTGGGCCCTGTTCCCAGGTGATCACTGACCTTTCGTCTTTGTTGATCTGCCTTTTCAGAACATTGCGAGGAGATGAAATCTTACACCAGATAGGCCTGTGTTCTGGCTTCTGTCACTGAGCCTTCTGCAGGCGTTTAGCCATGTACAGCCTGTGTCCACCCTCCTTTGTATGGCTGAGCAATATTCCGCTGTGTGGACAGAGCATGTTTTGGTCAGCGGACATTTAAGTTATCTTCACTTTGAGCTGCTGGGAGCATTTGAACCCAGGCCTTCTGTGAGGACATAGTTTATCTCCGCTCACAGCTGTGAGTTATCTAATACGATTATTACCTTTTTAAGGAAAGGCCTAATTGTTATCCTAAGTGGCCTCACCAGCCTGCATTCTCCAGATAGGGGCTCCCGGTGCCTCACCCCTCCCTCCCTCCCTCCCTCCCTGTCATTGGTCTTTCTGGTCCTTTGGATGCTTGCAGTTGATGGGTGCAAAGTAACAGAAGTGACGTCCGGGCCGCTGCACTCCCCTGATGACTAACGATAGTGAGCTCGTTTCTGCAGCTTATTAGCCATTCATGCGTCCTCCTCCGTCTTTGCCCAGTTTTAATTGAACTGTTTGTCTCCCCATCATTTTCTTAATGCTTTCTTCTGATAAGCAGCATTCTTAATTTTGATGAAGTGTCATTTATCAGCATTTCCTTCTGCAGCGAGTGCTTTGTCCCGAGAAACCCTTGCTCGGCCATCGTGGCCGTCACCTGCGTCCTTTCCCGAAGGGTTTAGTGGAATTGGCTTGACTCTGTTGTGTAGAGGGTCCTCCTTGCTCCTCAGCCTCATCCCCCAGGGACTCGCTCTACCTTCAAAGACCAGCTGGTTCTGGCCGAGTCTTCCTTGCAGGGCTCTCTACCAGTCCCACTGAGTCCTAAAAATGGTTCCTTGCTGTGGCATTCGGAGCAGGTGACCTAGTCCTCCAGACTTCCTGAAGATTGCCTGCTCTCTCATGCACAGCTCTGAGTCACCCCCGTGTCTTACAGGCTACATTGGAAACAGATGTGTGACCTCTCCTGGGGAGTCTGTTTCTCTTCACCCCAGACAATATGGGAATGGCAGACCCAGTTCCAGCTTGGTTCACCAATGACTTTGTGGGGGTTACTTACAGGAGTGTAGATGATGGAGAAGCCCACCTCTGTGTGGGTGACAACTTACCAGTAGCTCCACCCTGAACAGTCTGCTCCCAGCAGCTATGCACCTCTGCTATAACCTCGAGAGGGTCTGGGTTTCCCCCTCTTTCAGGGGAAAAGGTTAAGGGCTACCTGCTCATAATCCCAGCTGATCTGATTTCAAGACCCCAATGGCCATGTCATGCCTGGAGGACACCTCCCCCTTTTCACCTGTGTCCCCTCTCTGCAGTAGCCTGTCTCTGGGTAGCTCCTCTCTCCCCTTTCCTTACTTCAGGTCAGCCTGGGCCACCTTCACAAGGGTCTGATCAACTCTTCCCTGGACTAACACCAGGCTCCCGTTACACCTCATACCTTCTGGAATGCGCTCTTAGCTTGTCTTCTATCTGTCCCCCTGCTGTACTTAGATCTCTGATTTCTAGAACTAAGTCACACTGCCAAGTCACAGCATTGGTACTGAGGTCCTGCTGAGAACAGCCTGGTGCTGGGGGCTTCAGCCACACGTAATGTTTACGTGGCAAATGAGAGTTGAAAGCCCGTGCACTTGCCCATCCACGGCCCTGGGGTGCAGTGTGGACAGGCATACGGCAGTCTCTGCTGGCATAAGTAAGGTGTGTTATTGAGCATTCCACCACTGTAACGAAATACCTGAGAAGTTCCGCTTAGTAGAGGGTCATTTTGGCTCATGGTTTTGGAGGCTCCAATCCATGCTCAGTTGGCTGTGTGAGGCAGCATGTTATCATCGTAGGTGTGTGTGGTGGAGAAAAACCACTTACCTCACAAGCCAGGGACCAAGAGAGAATTGGACAGAAATCCCATAACTCATTTCAAGGACACTCCCTGTCTCCACCTCTTAAAAGTTCACCCGCCTCCCCATGTGCCAGGTCTTAATGTGTGGAGGGGGGCACACAGGAGTCAAACTTCAACGTCCTGTGCTTGCCCCACAAGGGCTCATATGTACCTCACAATGCAGGAAACATTCCTTCCAAAGGCTTTCCTTTGAAATCTTGGCGGAAGACACCAAGGCCCCATAACTCCCGCATTCCACGTGCTTGCAAAACCAGTATTACATGGACAGCGCCAGCAGAGCCCCAGGGACAGACCCGGGCTCCTCTGGTCTACACACTGCAGTGGCTGAGTGCCTCCCTGGCTGAACATGGGTGAGCAGAACCTAGAAAAATAGTTCTCTGGCTGGCCTTGGGCAAGACTTCCCTGGAAGTCTTTGAAGCCAATGACACTTTTCTGTCTCTGAGCCTGTGGAGCCTTACCTGGTTCTGCCGTGTCCTCGAGGCATCCGTACTGGCCTCATGTAGAGCACTTCTGTGAATGACAGTGGAGGATCCGAACCCAGGCCCTCGCCTCGCAATAGACTGTTCTAACCCCAGCACTCTGTAGTTTTTAGTTTGAGACAGGAGCTCACGAAGTTCCCCAGGCTGCTAAACAAACTAGTCCATCACCTCTAAGCTACAGTCAGATCTTGTGCTGTGGAGCAAGGATGGAGGGAGGAGGCTGGGCCCAGTGGACTTGCTGGGCCTGGCAAGGACCGGAGTCGCAGGTCTCCTTTCTTCCTCTTCTGCCACGTGCATTTGTGTGGTGTGTGTGCATGTGGAAACTAGAGGCCGTTCCTCAGGCATCACCCACCTTTTCTGAGGCAGGGTCTCATTCTACTGGAGCTCAGCAATTATGCGAGATTGGCTGACCGGTGAGTCCAGAGACCCTCCTGCCTCCACCTCCCCAGTGCATGTTGTGGTTCTCTCCCAGACCTTGGGTCTTTGATGCTGCTGGTGTCTTTTGTTTGGGGAGGAGTTAGAGTTTTTGTTTGGTTTGGTTTTTGAAGCTGGTTCTCACTATGGCCCAGGCTGACCTCAGCCTCACAGAGATCCCCTACCTCAGCCTCCCGAGTGCTGGGATTAAAGGCAGAGATGGAAGGAACCCCAGGCAGCCCCGTCCTCTACCCCCCCACCTTTGCTGGGCCCTGGCACCTGTGTCCCTCAGTTTTCCAGCATGCCGAGTGTCCCCAGGTGCCACGGGGAGCAGGAGGACCTTGCTGGATCCCTTTGTCAGTGGGCTTGCTCTGAGCTGATCTGCCTCTTACCCTGGGAGCTCCCTGGGCCCAGCCTCTCTGCCTGGGACAGTCCTCACCCCAGGGGCTCTGCAGTCCCTGTCACCACCCAGCCCCAGCATGCTTGGTCCCATCCTCTTTCCAGAACCTTCTCTGGGCTGCTCCAGCTGCTGAGCCAGTCTAGAGCCGCTGCCTTAATCTGCTCTCGGAAGCACTGGTGCCCTCGCCAGCCAAGCATGCATTAGCAGGTTTTAATACACCACCACGGCTCGGCTCGAGGAGGAGGGACGAGATTTCAAACTCTCGCCGAATAGCAGACAGATTGACTCAAAAACGACTCGGTCAATAAAAAATGAGCTCTGAAAAGTCTTCTCCGCTTTCAAAGGGAGCTCGCCTTCCAGGGAATTAGCTTTCTGTACTCCCAGTGTCAGAAATTAATAATACATCTGGCAAACAGAGCGATCGTGAGCTCCCAGGCTCTCACAGACCTGTCTCTGGTGTGGTGGCGCTCCTCTGTCCTGCCCAGCAGGTTGCTGGGCGTGTGTGTGTGTGTGTGTGTGTGTGTGTGTGTGTGTGTGTGTGTGTGTGTGTGTGTGAAGGAAGCTTCCGGAAGCTTGAGTTAAGCATCTCTATACTCTGGGTACATCTTGGGAACTTTGTGATCTGGTTTTCTGTTTTTAACTGGGTGGGGTGTTGTGTGTGCCTGTAGGTGGGGGAGGGTAACTCTCAGGTGTACAGAGTGGGAAGTAAAGGTCTGGCACTTAGAGCTTGGGGTACACCTGGAGTTGTGAGACGGGACAGTTAGCTTGTCTCATGAGCACCTGTCATGGGAAAGAGCTGATAGCTCCAGGTCCAGACCCACAGGCCCAGATCTGGGGAGCAGTGCAGACTCAGGGAGGGTGATGGGTGGGTGAGAGCCAGCTGGAGGCGCCCTGACAGGGCTGGGGGCAGTTGGCCCTTGTTTTCCCTTCCATCCATAAGACATAGCTAACACAGCAATGTGTGTGACCCTTTGCCCATCACTGAATTCCCCGCTGGGCACCTCAGCCCGCACCCAGGTTGGCTGGTTAGCTGGGACCTGCTCTGGGAGAGGATGCTGTGGATAGAAGAGGGGCAGGCAAGACGCTCAACAGGTAAAGCTGCAAGTGTAATCAACAGGCAGAGACATCTGTGAGGATGACGTCTCCTCAGAGTCTGCTGGCTGGCAGGCCCAGGGTCTTTCTGAGCCAAGGCCTAACTGAACTGTGGAAACCCCTACCCAGACCCCACGGTAGCACCTGGGGCAGCATCAGGTGTCTCCCTGTTTCCTGGTACCCAGTAGGTATTTGTGAGGGTTTCTTACCTCAGGTCACCATGTTCCTGAAGACGCAGGCTGGTGACGTTGGGCTTCCGGGTCTCTGTGGCCTGTCTCCATGCCCATCCAGGAGTGTGCTGTCCCTCCTACTCTGAAAACCCTCAGACACCAGGGGCTGCTGCTCCTCCACTGCCAAGCTCTGCCACAGGGCTGTGCAGCCCCAGGGCCTCGCCTACTCTGTCCTCAGGGTGGGGGAGGGAGTCTTGTGAGAGCGAATATGATATCAGCGCCTGCTTGTCACCCTGGGCCTCTCCCACCCCGTAATCTGGTGGGCTGTAATTGCTGGTGTCTCTTCAGATCATTTTTGTGCAAGGTGACAGGCTGCTTGCTGGAGTGAGCAGTTAATCACACAGAGATACCCCATTTGAAAGGCGCTCCGAGCTCACCCAGGGGCGGCTGCCAGAAGCCAGGCGGGTGCACACAGGCTGCTCATCTGCATATAATTCCAGGGGGAGCCACTGTCGCCTAGCTGGGGTAAAACGTGCAATTTCCGGCCCAGCAGGGGAACACAGTCTTTGAGGCCTCTGGCATCCTCGGTGTTAAAGCAACCCTTTCTCTTTAAGGCAGCAGGAGGCCGGGCTAGCCATGCCAGGGACCATGGCACCCCACCTTAGACCAGTGTCCCTGCCTGCCACTGTGCAGCATGGGTGTGGGGAGAGAGGCCTGAAGGCAGCGTTGTCACCTCTGTCCACTAGCCTTTTGGGTTCCTCCCTGGCAGCTGGATCTGGGGTGGGCAAGTGGCCTATGGCGCTTTGTGCCACGTTAGGGTGGCATCCCAGAAGGTCACACCTACAGTGGCCCATTAGGGCCTGGACCAGTGCACCGGGCTTTCCCTGTCACAGGCACTGCAGTGCCCGGCTTCCACAGCTGCTAATAAAGTGACATCAATATTTGATGCCTAATTATTAAATATTTAAAAATGTAAAGCTGGAACAGTTTAGAAGTTAGCAATGCATGAATAATTCAACCCCTGGAAGTCCATCCGCTTTGGGCCTGAGCAGAGACAGCACCTCTAATGTCTGCTGCAGCTGGGGACATCAGCCCCGTAGACTCCCTGACCCACCTGCCTATCAGGACCGGCCTCAGCATTGGGAGCCTGGGCAACATCCCTCTAGCCTCTGCACAGACTCGGACAGTGCTGTTTCTGCCTATTCAGCAAGACACAGGAGGGAGGGTGTCCAGCAAGGCCGCCACTGTGGCATCCAGGGAGTCCTCAAAGGGAAACAGCTGCAAACAGACACCTGAAGGTGTCAGGAGCCAAACCACACCTTCTCTGGGAAGGTGCCAAGTTGGAAACACCTGCCTCTACCTGACTCTTGTTCTGTGGTGGCTTTATGCAAGGCCTGAAAATCCTAGCAGTGGTCAAGCAGATTTGATTCACTTTGCAAAAAGAGAAGTGACTGTCCAGAATTCCCAAAGGAACACTGCAAAAGCTACTTCCCGTCTCTAACAGGCAGCTGCTGAGGGCTCTGCTGGACCACGCCCACCTCTCACCACCCTCCCTGTGCAGCTGTCCATAGCCAGGAAGGATGGAGGCACCGAGGAGGGCAGGGCAGCCCTGAGCTGCTCCTGGACCCCTTCATCTTTACTTGTCCTCTCACAGAAGCCCTTCGGAGCCTGTGGTGGGTGCACGGTCACTGTGGCATTGTGCAAGCGTGTTTCCTCTCTAGGCCATGAGGAAGACATGCTCGGCTGTCTGTCTTCCTCCCCAGTCACACTCACAGCTGCAGACACAACAGTCTGGACAGTTCCCTTGCCATGGGCCCAGACCTGTGCCCCCCCCCCACGACCTGCCCACCACATGGAAGCTCCTGACTCTCAGCAGGAAAGCCTGTGTATGCTTTCCCCTAGCATGAGTGTGTTCTGGGCACATACGCGCGTGCACACGCATGGGTTGGGCCCATGACGCTGTGACCACGGGCATTTTGGCGCCCATGTCCTGTGATTTGTCACCTTTCTATCTGGGGCTTTGAGGTGCAGGCAGGGGAGGGCACTCCTCCTGTGCCATAAGTTCTTCCACTTGTTTGGTTTTCCACGTGACATGTCTGAGTCCTTCTGGACTCTCTGGAGGAGCTGTCAGAGTCCTCAGAGCTCTGAGATGCAGCGGTCCATCTGTCAGCTCTGTCTGGCGGCTTCTTGGCCGGCCCTCCTGGGGCCCCTCCCAGGATCAGCGTGGATGCTGCTCTCCCCTGCAGACCCCGCCCCTCCAGTGCCCACTGTCATGCAAGTGTCTGCCCACCTTTCCCTTGACCCCATCTCTGCATTTCCATTGGCCCAAGAAGAGCAGGGTTCTCCAGAGAAAGGAAAATTCCAGACTTTCCTTCTTCCTCCTGCAGGCCAACCTCAGGGTATCCATCAGGGCAGCCTGCAGTCCCCTGGGCCCGATGCACAGCCTTTCCCCAGTGTTGCAGGCTGGCCAGTGCTGCTGCTGAGAGCCCTCAGTCCATTCTCAGCGCTTGCCTCTCCCCTGGATCTGGTCTTGGTATCTGTTTGCCTCCAACGCTAGTATCTATCACCACTCTGCACACGTCCTGCTTGGAACTATGTCTCCAGAGATGGGAGCCCACGAACGCACTTTATTCTGACATCTGTGCTCTTGGACAGGAGGGCTCGCCCCTGCTAACCTTTATCTGGCAGAGACAGGATGTCAGCTCAGAGCTGTCCCTCAGCTTCCTTGGACCAGTCAGGGAAGCCTGGCCCACATGACCCTCCCCTGGGTCTTGTCACCTGTCACGTATCTGCTTTGGGGATGTACACGTACATGCAGGGATGTGGGGGCCAGGCTCTCCCGCTGAACCTAGAGCGCAGCCAGCCAGCAAGCCCTAAGGATCACCTGTCTCCGTCACCCCAGGGCTGGGGATTTGAATTCATGCCTGCCTCTCCTGCACCCACACTTCTGTTTTTACCAGGACAGCTAGGGTAGAGGAGGGGGTGACTATCCTGCCTGGGGATTCATGGCAAGAGTGGCCCCTGGGGCAGGGCGAGGGGGGGCGGTCAACAGCCATGACGGCTTCCTCTTGTCAGGTTGGAGAAGCCTGAGGGACAAGATAGGAAGGGTAGCCAGGGCTCACAGGGCCTTAGCTGCTCCGAGGAGGCCTGTCCTTCCCTGGGATGTGCACGTGGCAGGAAGGGCCTAGGGTTGGTGTCTGGAAGCTCCCTGGGCTTCATAGGCCCTCTGTCTTTCTTGTCAGCTGCACACCTGAGAGGGCTGAGAATGGCTCCTCGGGGTGGAGCGGCTCACCCTGGGCCTCAGTGCTAGCTCCTGGGCCTGGGAGCTGCCCGTCCAAGCACGAAGGCCTCCACCTCCAGTCACTCCCAAAGAGGCTGCATGACAGCCACCAGCAGGAGAACAGTTTCCAAGGTGGAAGCCCATCTTTTATTTATCTAATCTAAACCGTGGTGTGAATTATTCATTCATGTTTATGTAAGCTATTGAGAGTAAAAGTGCCCCAGGTTACAGTATGGCTTACAGGTCTGCTGCACTGAGGTGGCCTCGCCCACCCAGGCCCGCAGGCCTTCCTTGGTTCTCCTTTGCCCAGCCCACAAGTACCTGACACATGGCCGGTAGAAACTCAGCCCTCTCCCCCGTGGATGGACTTCTTGTGGGCCTGAGCTCCGCCTGCCTGAGTCTGTCCCCAGGTCTGTGAGCCACATGGAGGAGTCCATTTCCTCTCCCAAGGTCAGGCTGCATTTAGTCCCCAGATTTAATCTTCCCACTGGACATCTGAGATCTATCAAAGCAGTGTGCTCCCTGACAGGGCTGAAATATGGCCCCGGAAGTGTGCTCGGCGGATTTCTCCCTCCGCTGACAGCTCTGTCTCAGGGAGGATGGGCTGAGGGACCCTGGAAAGACTATTGGGGTTGGAGCTACCAATTAACCTCTGGGTTTCATAGTCTGATCACTCGATTAATCAGGAGCCCTGGGCCCTTGTCCTGCTGGAGGGGCTCTCGCTGTGGCTAACAGTGTCCAAGGCCTCTGCACTGGGTGATGAATGGAAGAGTCGCCAGGGCAGGTCCAGTGGCCAGGCAGTCATGGCCCCATGGTGGACAAGGGCTAATGGTCCTCTGCTGGGTTTGTCAGGCCGCATCTCCCGGACTCTGGTACCAGCATAGCTTCTTGGCATGTGATTCCCATGGCAAAACAGGGGTGGCCCTGGGGGAGCCCCTCGGCTGCTTGGCCCTTGTCTTTACCCTCTGAGCCTTTCTTTCCTTGTTTTGTGGAATGGAGAGTCTTATCAACTAGGTGGGATTTAGAGTCACCATGGAAACAAACTCGGGGCATGTCTCTGAGGGTGTTTCTAGATTAGGTGAGTGGAGGTGGGTGGTACCATTCCCATGGGCCAGAGCCACAGACCGAATTCAAAGGGAAAAGGTGAGCTGAGCTCACCTGCTTCCTGGCTGTGGATGTCATGTGACCAGCTGCCTCGAGCTTCCGTCAGCCATGATGGGTGGTGCCCTCAAACTCTGAGCCACAGTAAGCCTTTCCTTAAGTTGCTTTGATCAGGTATTTTGTCACAATAGTGTCAAGGTCACTAGTGTGGAGAGCATGTTCAGCAACATGACAGAGGAGTGATTTGTACAGGTGACTTGGGTGGTCGGGCTCACATGGTTTGTGGGGATGGATACCCATGAGCCCTGCTTTTGGCAGGTGGCTAGGCTCCGGTGCATGGCCCAGCCAGATCATTGGTGTGGCAACTGAGGGCAGCTACGTGCTACTCTCTCCTGGGACATGGGATCAGGACATGAAGGTGGCAGAGCCTAATGGGAATCCGTCCCTTTCCTGGTTTCCCTGGGGTGCTGGCCTCACCAGCCCTCCTCCTCTGGAGACCCTGAGCCTGTGGGGTACAGAGTATAAGTCCATATCCCTCACCTCCTCTGGAGACCTTGGGCCTATGGGGTACAGAGTACACACCCATGTTCCTCACCTCCTCTGCCTGGCCCCAGGTGCTCCAGCTTGCATCTTTTCTCCCACTCTTCCAGGGAGGCCCTTCAGGGACAGGCTGGGCCTGGAGCTCTTTGGTCCTAGGTTCATCTTGGCTTAGGGCCAGCCACTTTTTCCCAGGCTCTCTGCTTGGAATCCCGCTCCTCAAAGGTCCTCGGGCTCCTCTGTGACTTCTGACCACACACCTCCCTGAGCTTAGCCTGTGCCTTGAGTCAACTGCTGTGGCACAGCACAGGGGCCTCACACCGCAGGTGGGCAGAGCATACCCAGGTCTGGCCAACTCTGCTACTGTGTCCAGCCTTCCCCCGGGCAGCTCCAGAGCCTGCAGGGTTCCCCTGGTGAGCTCCAGACAGGGACCTCCAAGAAGTGCCCAGCTCCCATGCACAGTCTAAATGGAGACAGGCTCGGTAATTAACAGGGGCATAAATCAGGGCTTAATTACTCAGCAGGCACCTTGGGTGAGAGATTCATGGTAATTGTGTGTCCTCCTGGTAGCTTTACACAGCTGGCTTCTCCCTGAGCAGCGGTAAACCATGGCATTTGTGGGCTTGGTGTTCTGTCTTGAATGATCCACCCTAAGATGCGTGGGAGCCGGAGTCCAGCTGGGTCGGCTGCCATCTCTCCATTCACTGTGGGGTCCAACCAGGCCCTGTTTCAGGAGAGGGGTCCTCAGTGTCACAGGTGACCCCATGAAGTCAGATGACCTGGAGCCGCCAAGTAGCTGAGCCCTCCATGGGCTGTGTGCCGTCCTAGCTCACGTGAGGTGGGTGACCCCCCACACACACCGTAAGGATCCACCGCACACCTGAACTACATTGCCTTCTCCCCCAACGGTCACTGGCCAACTTCTGTCCCCCTCCCCAGCTCTTCCTGATGGTGACCTGGGGTGACTGTCATGTTGCCTGTTGTTGTTCTGCCAGCTGCGATGCGGGCAGGCCCAGAGTATCTGGGTGCAGCACCTGTCTGCTGTCAATACAGTAACTATTGTCGCTGCCTCCAGGTCAGTGCTATTCTCTCGGCTTGTGCTTTTCATCTGGATTCCTCTGCACCCACAGATCAGTGTGTCGTTTGTACCCCACAGGCTCAGAGCCCTCTCAGATGAGGCACCGGCCTCCGCTGTCCCGAGGCAGCCACAGCTCGGTTGGGACGTGGCCGTCCTCTCGGCTCCTGTCTGTGCCCTGGGCCATGCCAGGGCCTGGCGGGGCTCACAGCCCTCTGTCTCTCCCTGCAGAACTCCGGAAGCAGGTGGAGAGCGCGGAGCTGAAGAACCAGCGGCTCAAGGAGGTCTTCCAGACCAAGATCCAGGAGTTCCGCAAGGTGTGCTACACGCTGACGGGCTACCAGATCGACGTGACCACCGAGAGCCAGTACCGGCTCACCTCCCAGTACGCGGAGCACAAGAATGACTGTCTCATCTTCAAGGTAGGACAGCCAGCCCCGCATGTGGGCGACGTGAGCCCTGTGCAGGGCTGGCCTGGGAGAGCTGTGGGCATGGAAGTGAGACTTGATGCCGAGGTCGGCTGATGGCCCCACACAGACAGCTCGCCCTTGGCTGGTGGCAACCTGACTTCCTATTCGTGAAGGTGCTGCAGTGGTCCTGGTGTGGCCTGTGCACGGCTCATGATCCCGGCCTAGTATATGGCTGTTTTAGAAAATGTCTCTGGGCAGTGGTTGTGGGTGGCTCACTTGGGAGACCCCACACATGGCTGGGCCACCTACACTACCAGCGAGCGAGGTTGTCTACACCTCTCTAGAAACAGGGACCAGCTTCCGTTTCTATCCAAAGCTGTCTCCAGGGCCGTCCTCGTGTTCCAAGTAGACTCTAGTGGAAAACAAAAGAGCACCTCACATCTTGTCATTGCTCCATCCGCCCTTCCTGGTGTCCCCTTCCGTGGGACAAAACCTATCCTAGTGGCCAGAGGTGTGTCAGGGGTGGGACCAGCGGTCCCTGCAGCTTCAGTTTGCCTTAGAGATTCTCTAGATCTCTCAAATTGTGTTCATCCATTTTTATACTTCTTTCAACCCTTAAACCCAACTAAGTAAATAAATACTCAAGCGCCCAAAGTCTTTAAGTCAATAAGCTATCATCAGAAATGTAGTTCTTTGCTTCTGTGTACTTTTGAATAACTCTGGATCACTGATGGCTGATGAATAGAACACGCTGTAGAAATTCTTGTGTCTTTGAGAGATGGAGCAAATGAAGATGTGCTTGTGGGCAGACACTGGCAGCTCCTCGTTAGTTCACGGTTTTCCTGCCTCTCGCGGGATGCTGGTTCTCTTCCTATGTGGCACTGAAGCAGAGCCCAGGGCCTCACACTAGGCAGGTGCTCACCCCCAGCCCTCACTGGGGAACTCTCAGCAAGTGTCCTGGGAGAAAGAAGTTCAAGAACTCGACACTAGATGTACCCTGGTCCTCAGAGCATTGACGTATGTGCTGCTGTGAGCCATCTGCCAGACCTTAGGAAGGCCACCGTGCCTCCTAGCGGCGCCCAGAGGAGTTCTCCAGCATTGCACACAGTGGGCTGAGTAGCAGGACTTGCCAGAGGATGCCAGGGTTCCCAGACGCAGCCTTCCCAATCTGTCTTCCCAAGCAGGGCACACGGGGCCCCTGACAGAGACCTGAAACATCGTGGCCTCTCTGGGCCTCCAGATGGCCTGCATATGCTCCTTCCAAGGAAGGCCTCCTTGGATCCAGGCCCCTCCTGGGGCACACTCCTCAGTCCAATAGCCTTGGAACCTCCGCCCCACTCCCACCCAGTGCTCCATTGAAAGGAGAGGGTGGGGCCTGTGCAACCCTTCAGCAAGAAGTCTCTTTCCAGGGCATCAGAGCTAGTTCTGCCCTATCCAGTCTGTCATTAGCGGCCACTCTTTGCCCTTTAGAACACTAGCTTAGAGGCAAAAGGGACCATGCAGCCCTTGTCTGCCAACCAGCGCCTGGCCTGTGGAGAGGGCACTCACAGGGTTTGCTGGGCATTGGTGGGGAAACAAGAGGAAAAATAGGGACAGACAGACTGACACGGGTGGAATGGTGTGGCCATGACCAAGGCGAGCCCAGGCAAGGTCACACCAAGCCCAGGCACTTGTGTTTATTTTACCCAAATGACTTCCAGGCAGGAGGGTCCGAGGCAGAGTTAGAAATAGCCAAGGCCCGTTTCCAGCTGAGCAGGTTCTGCAGATGTGTGCTGAGATAATTGAGGGTTTTCGTGCAGTCCCACACGGCTCCACTTCCAGGCCCAGCCAGGACCCAGCCTTTGCCTCGCGTGGGTGGCAGAGCTGATGCAGGAGAGCTCAGCTCCAGTACCCAGCAGGAGCCTGGCATCCTGCCCACTCCTTCCCCTCCTGGGGGAGAGGGGTGCCAGACCCCAAAGTCTATGATTTCCTTGGGAAGGTTTCGCCCTGCATGCAGGCCTGGAAGCAGGAGCCGACCTGATGTCCCAGGCTGTGAGCTAGCTCCCTATGCTTGATGGGGGGGACCTTCAATACCGAAGGAAGGCTTCCTGTCACTGGAGTGAGGTGGTAAAAGTGAGAATTGGCTGCAGTCAAACCCATGAGATGCAGGTTACCAAGGGCCACTGCCCACTGCCCACCATAACTCAGGGCCACAGGTGGGCACTGATTCTTGTGTCATAGCCCAGGGCTTCTGACCTGGGAAGCAGACCTAGGGTACTTACTGAGGGACATGTGGGCAGATAAGGAGAGCACACATGTATATAAGAGGAAGTCTGTGTGTACACCAGCATGGGCACACGTGTATATAAGAGGAAGTCTGTGTACTCCAGCATGGGAGACCAGCCCCTGGCTTATAGTGCCCCTCAGTCCTTAGTAGGTGATGATGGTCACAGATTTTTAAAAATATTCATTTTCAAGCAGAGAGAGAGAGAGAGAGAGAGAGAGAATATGCCCCAGGGCCACCACCTTGTGGGTCTGGCTTATGTGGGTCCTGGGGAATTGAACCAGGGGCCTTAGGCACTGGAGACAAGTGCCTTAACCGCTGAGCCATCTCTCCAGCCCCAGATTTTTTTTTTAAGGTCTCACCCTAGCCTAGTCTTCTCTGGAACTCATGATCCTCCTGCCTTAGCTTCTATAGTGTTGGAATTACTGGAATGCCTGGCAGAATAGTGGATTTTCCCCTGTTGATAACACACCTTCCTAGTCAAGAAGGGCTGAGCCAGGGCTCTGGTGCTGACAGGACAGTTTAGCTCGGCGCTGAGGGCTCCTCCCTGGACAAGTGCCTGGACTTCACCCAGCCTTTCCTTCTTCCCCAGCTTTGTAGGCTTGGAATGTGTGATGTGTGAGGTCTGACTGGGCCTGCCCTATGACCATGGCACTGTTTCAGGTGCTCTGCATGGGCCCGAGCTGCCCACCTCTCAGAGCCTCTCACACTCCATCCTAGGATGGGCATTTTCTCAGTCATGTGCCGTGCTCTTCCCAAAGCAGACAGGGCCCATGCAGAGAGCAGGAGGGGCTGGTGAGGAGGCGGCCGACCTGCACACACCTGTACCCTCAGTGCCGCCATGCCAGAGAGCAGCAGGTGTTTGTGTGGGAAGCAGAACCAGGCGACACGCAGGGCTCTGTAGCCAGCAGAGCCTGGCTGGGCTGCCTGTCTGCAGGAGCAAGTGGCCGTGGCTTAGGCTGCTCTTCCTCCTTTCCATGCCTGTGTGGAGGTGGGAACTCGGCCTGCATCTGCTGACCCCTGAGGCTCCCAGCCCCCAAGCTCCACCTTGCCAGCCTGCCTCCCCATCCTTCCCTGGGTGCACTCTGAGCCCACAGCCACCACTTTCCAGGCTGTTCTCCGATGCAGGGGGCCCCCAGGAAAGGCCTCAGAGCCTTTGGGAGCTCCATTCTGCTGCTGTGGATGGTCATAACAGAGTAGCTGTGTTCCAATAAAACTTTATTTATGGCACCAAGCTTTGCATTTCATGCCATTTCTACAGAGCACAAAATATTCTTTGGGCTTTTTGAAAACTAATAAATTTATTTTTAGAACAATGTTAGGCTTATAGAGAAATTGAGCAGGAACTATGGTTCTCGTAAACTCTGGCCCTGTCGTGTACAGTTAATCTGCTGTGGATGCCCCGCACAGCTGCTTCGCTACAGTAAGCGGATACCGTCCCACTGTTGCCAGCTGTAATGTCTGCTTCGCCTTAGGCATAACTCTCTGGGTGGAATGTTCTGGGCTTTGCAAGTGCAGTGACTGGTGCCACCACAATGGTGTCCCACAGAGGAGCTGCTTGTCCCCTCCACCCCTAACACCTCTGATCTCCTGTCTGTCATTTTGCCCGTGTTGTCACTCTCTGTGAACACCTCTTTAGGCCGTTCAGCAGCCTTCACTCCAGGTTCCTCTGGGTCTTGTCTTGGCTTGACTGATCATGTTTTGTTTTTGAGTTGGGGTGCTGTGTATGGGCCCCAAGGCTTGCATATACCGGGCAGGCCCTTGCCAAAGAGGTATGGGCTGGCAAGGCCTGAGTCCAGCCAGGGCACATGGACACAGGCCAGGTTGCGTTCAGGGTTTTTCATTCCCTGCTCAAGTGTTGGCTGTGTTGCCCACGGTGCAGACATGACCTTCAGAGCTTGCCTTTTAAAGCAAGCAAGCCTGTAGACATGTCGAGTAGCTTTGTGCTCTGGCTTCTCAGGGAGGAACCTGCTCCTGGAGAAAACTCCTTCAGTTCTGCTGCTTTTGGTGCTCTAAAGTAACCTCACCCTCAGGGTAAACCGAGCTACGGGAGTGAGGAGGACCTAGGACCTCATCAAGGCTGAGAGGAGAGTGCTGAATTGTCTAAGCAGACAAGTATGCATCGTACCATGGCCTCAGCTCTGTCAGAGGTGGAAGGAATTCAGGTTGAAGTCAGGCAGTGAGAGCAGAATTGGGGGAATCTTGGTAGTCGTGGACATGTGCCTTGCAGGACTGCCCAGAAGCAAAAGTCAGCACTGCCTCTCCCAGCATGGCCCCTCCAGACCCCAAGATACCCGCGGCCTTGCCTGAGCATGCCAGGCCCCCACCTACTGCTCAGGCTGTGGGCAGGAATTTAGCCCTGTGTGGAGTGGGGACAAGCAGACTGTGATCAGAGGGACAGCACAGCTGCCTCCACCCCCCTGACTTCCTGTTCTGAGCAGAGGCTGGTTCAGGGTGTGGGCAGGTAAGAGGCCCCTTGAGAGCTCAGGAGCTGAGGACCTTCAAAGGTCTTGTACATGGGGGAGGTCCTAGGGCTGTCAAAGGTAAGGTAGGGCCCTCAGCCTTCACCCCGTCATGGCTCCCACCATGGCACACTCTCGCCCTCACCTCAACAATGACTCCCACCATGGCACTGGGCCCAGTGGAGTTTCCCAAATGTCTGGGGGTTGGGGACGTGTTCCTGCCACACACATGTGTTTTCATTCTTAGATTTTCTTCTATTCTGTCGTCCTCCCGTGCGGTGCTCCCACCTGTCTGGTATGGCTCTCTGTGCTCACAGGGCCATATCCCACCAGGCAGGGAGGCGACCCTCCTGCACCCTGTCTCTCTGGCATGCAGTATCCTCCCATGTTCTCAGGAAGAAGCCTCGTCTGCAGCCACCAGTGCCCAGGGCTCTGCCCCTGCTCCATGAGACTCAAGGCATGTTCTTCCCTGTTGCTGGCCAGCACTCCCTATCACCCAGCCTTGCTCCTGGCTCCATGCTGGCTCTGCCAGGCCACTGGATGCTCCATTAGATCTGGTGGCATTTGAGAATGAAACACAGTTCTACAGTGACTGCATCCACAGAAGCAGTAATCCATCATGGCAATGTGGTCCCAGGGACAGGCACATCTGTGTGCCGTGAGCACCCAGATACAGTGGGTGGTTGATGAGATCTGCTGTGCTGGGTGGACACAGGCTCTGTGGCTAAGTGGACAGCCCACTCTGCCACAGCAGCCATGTGTTCCATGCCAGTTAACTGCCCCGAGTGGATGTCAGCTCCCAGTTGAAGTCTTGCTGCCCCTCATCAGCATTCCAGCCTTGGATGAACTGCTCAGTCCTTTGCCCCAGTCTCCCAGGAAGGTGGCCATGGGGGTCAAACACTGGGCACCATGGATGCATTCACCATGCTGGAGTGAGGAGTCTGGCCCATCTGACTGGCCTATAGGAATGGCCTTGCTAGCCAGGTGTCCAGAAAGCTCCTCAGCCCTGCACAGCAAATGAAAGCATGAATCTCCCAACTCTCCTGCCGCCCTAGTCCCCCCTCCTTCCCCCTCAGCTTTTCATAGGATTGTTGAGTCCCTGAAGGTCCTCAGAGGCCTCCTGTGGTCTTCATGTTGAACCCTGCAACCAGAGGCTGTGTGGGGGCCATGTGATCTACCTTGGAACATCCCCTGCCTGCCTGGGAAGAGAAGGGCGGCAGCTGCATTGGAGCTGTCCCTGTCCGTGGTGCTGAAGTCCAGCTGGAGTTCCTGAGTCATGCACCCTGGCAGAAGCGGGCCTGTGCTTGCGTGGGGAGCTCACTTCACTCCCTGCACCCCACACCCCTCCAGAGATGCTGCTGTGTCCACACAAGGGTCAAAAGGGTGACTTGCAGCCACAGAGTTTGGTCTTCCTCAGGAGCTGTGGCACCACACGGATGTCCTGGGGTCTTCCTCGCCTCTTCAAAAGACTCAGAGCCAGGAGAGCTTACATACTAGGTCAGCAGCCTCCACACTGAAGCACCTGGATGGGCCCAGCCAGCCCCTCACCACCCTGTGCCTTCATCAGGCAGCTTCATACCAGGCCTGGCTGAGGAAGAAGAACCAGCCTTTCAGAGTGGGTGACTAAAGCTGGTGTAGCCAAGGGAGGAGGATCGCTGTGAGCTCAAGGCCAGCCTGGGAGTACAGAGTGAGTTCCAGGTCAGCCTGTGCTAAAATGGAAAAAGAAACCCAGGAGAAGAGGTGGGTAACTGGCAGGCCCTGGGCAGCACTGAGTGTCTGATGAAGGCAGCTTCATGCCACTCCTACCCTTCCTCCTGCTTCCCGACAGGCGCTCGCTCAGGCCGTCACAGGCTCCTGTTGGCAGAAACCCACTTCTGGAGCCTTCCTGTATCCTGCGATAACAATGAGATCTAGATAGATGCTTCAATTTGAATTTGCTTTTTGGGTTCTCGGAATTTTAAATGGAGTTGCTAAGAATGCCTGCTGACTTCAAACCCTGGCAGTCTCTTAAGCCAGGTTGGCCAGGCTGAGGGATTTCAGTGAGGCACCATGTTGGATTCGTTCTGTGGATGTACGCAAAACAAGACCCCTGTGGAAGACCCACTCACTCCCTGGGTGGGTGAGTGCTGGAGCTTGTGTTCAAGGGCTGCTCCCCAGTAAGGAGCGGACCTTCCTCGAGCCAGCCCTCAGCCAGCAGCGCAGGAGGTAGAGGCATGATCTAGGAAAAGTTTCACAGATGGGTAAAGACCCAATTGATGGCACAGAGCAAGTGCCAATCACTCCATAGCAGGAGGTGGTTGAGGAGAGGCCAGTGGGTCTAGTGTGGGACCAGGTAGCAAGAGAAGAGGAAGAGAAGAGAAAGGGGAGGGGAGGGGAGGGGAGGGGAGAGGAGAGGAGAGGAGAGGAGGAGAAGAGAGGTGGTGCCCTTGAAACCTCAGCCCTGGGAAGGTGGAGGAGAGAGCCTGCAGAGCTCACTGGCCAGCTAGTCTAGCCTGTCCCAAAAGCAGAAGAGGTAGACAGCACCTGAGGAATGACACCTGGGGTTGTCCTCTGCGACACACACATGCACACACAGTTTAAAATTTTGAAAATCAACATAAGAAAGTGAGGCTGTGTTTCCGAAGGCCAGAAGTGGTGCAGGGCTCTGGCTTTGTGGACCTAGAGTCCCAGTGAGTCCCAGTCGACCTCGAATGGTGTGAGACCCCTTAATGGAGAGGAGTGGCTGAGTTCCTCCAGGGCTTTCGCTTTTCCCAGCTCTTCCTGCTGGACTTTCATATTACTATTGTACTTTAGAAGATCGGTTAGCGTTTAAATTTATCCTTTTCCTGTTATTTTTAAGTCTTTCAAATATAAATGCTCCAAATACATCTTGTAAGCATTCATGCATGCTGGCTGCTCTCCCCTGAAGACATTCTGCAGGAAGAACCAACTTCCTGAACGCTCTCATGCGTAGGTCTGCTATCTGCATGTCTCCTCGATCTGTTCTTTGTTTCATCAGCTCATAGGTTGGATGGAGTCTTGTCTTGGGGCATCTTGATGTGTGTCTTGTTTCCTCACCACACAGGTTCTAGCAAGAAGGTGGACTCTGTCCCATGTACATCCTGAGCCTTTCTTCCTGCTGCTGGTTTTATGATATTCTTTGTGTTTCTATGGCTTGTGGTTCATTCAGCACCTTGGGTAGTGGGTTTATAGTTTTTCATATTTAGATTTTAATCAGGGTGTGGTGGCACAGACCTGTAGTCATAGCTATGTAGGAGGCAAAGGCAAGAGGATCATAAATACACAACCATTTTGGGATAAAGAGTGAGTTTAAGGCCAACCTGAACTTGGTAAGAGCCTGTCTCAAAAAGTAAATATTGAGCTGGGTGTGGTGGCACACGCCTTTAATCCCAGCACCCAGCAGGCAGAGGTAGGAGGATTGCTGTGAGTTCAAGGCCACCCTGAGGCTACAGAGTGAATTCCAGGTCAGCCTAGACTAGAGCGAGACCCCATCTCAAAAAAAAAACCCCACAAAAATAAAAGTAATCGGGCTGAGGATGTGGCTCAGTGGTAGAGCTCCTGCCTAGAATCCCCAGTGAGGGGCTGGGGTGTGGCTCAGTGGTAGAGCTCCAGCCTAGAATCCCCAGTGAGGGGCTGGGGTGTGGCTCAGTGGTAGAGCTCCAGCCTAGAATCCCCAGTGAGGGGCTGGGGTGTGGCTCAGTGGTAGAGCTCC
>PVHP010029146.1:0-22593 GCA_004024765.1 Zapus hudsonius
TTAGCAAAGAGTTACAATCTTCAAGGACAGAGGCTGTAACTTAACTTTGAAGTAAGCCATACTTTTGGCAAAGATAATGTTAATGTAATTTGGAAATTGTGAGTTTAAGAGTATATCCATACTGTGTAAAAGAACTATACTAAACATCTTTCAAAATAACTAAAGTAGAATATCCTAGAGCAAGAAGAATGCAGGTTTTAATTTTTTTATATTTTATTTATTCATTTTCAAGCAGAGAGATGAGAGAGAGAGAGAGAGAGAGAGAGAGAGAGAGAGAGAGAGAGAGAGAACGCACCAGGGCCACCACCACCTTGTGGGTCTGGCTTATGTGGGTCCTGGGAAATTGAACCTGGGGCCTTAGGCACTGGAGGCAGTGACTTAACTGCTGAGCCATCTCTCCAGCCCAAGACGCATGCTGGTTTTTTTAATCAGTAAAATATAGGTATATTTGGATTGAGGAACTGGGGCAGAATCTCAAAAGCCTTCAGAAAGAAGACATAAAAGAAGAGGTGATGTGATCTGGTATGGACTGATGTAAGCCAGTGCTCATGACCAGTGGGTATGACTTATTCTCTCTTCACCAGATTAGGTACATGCAGGAATATCACTTCTGAAAATGGTTACATGTGTTTTTAAAATAAAATTCCCTATATAATTTTATATGAAGCATCTTATTGTTTAATTATTGGTAAGTAATCAAATTTGTTTGAAACGCTATGTGGACTAAATACACTGTCTTCAGAAAGAATATAGTCTATGAAGCAAAAGAATATAAACACTGTTTTCAAAAAAAATGCTTCTCTCTAAATCTTAAACTGTTCTATCTCCAGAAATAATTGATTCCTCTGTGTGTGTCCATTCACATGTGTGTACAGATGTTTGTTCACATGTGTGTACACATGTATGTGGAGGCCAGAGATGGACGTTGAGTGGCTTCCTTAATTGCTTTCCACTTGAGTTACTGAGGCAAAGGTCTTTCACTTGAAACTAGAACTCCTCGCACAGGTTGTCTACTAATTAGCTCACCTGAGAGTCTCTGTCTATCTAACTCCTGAGCACATAAAGACAGGTGGCCATGCTCAGCATGGAATTTATGTGGGTGCTAGAGACCTAAACATCAGCCCCATGCTTACATGACAAGTACTTTATCCACAGGACCAACTCCTCAGCCCACAAATGAGAATTTTTGCAGGGTCTATTGTGGTCTGTGACCAGATATTAAAAAAAAAAACACTATAGAAATTCTCAAATTCTAAGGAGAAACGGGTAAACTACATTCAGAGAAGCCTGGAATGGGTGAGTGGTGTATCACTCATACAAATTTGTTAGACTCCAACATGCAAAGTGCATGGCAGAACTCAAGTAAGAACCTCCATATCTATATGCATGTTTAGAAAAATTTTATGGGCTGAGTCATCTAGCTCAGTGATAGAACTGTGGTGCTCTCTATGGACGGGGCCATCACAGGCAGCACAATTAAGCAGCACAATCAAGAAAACCCAATAGAGAAAACTTTCATGAAGAGCTGTCTAGAAATTGTCCAGAGCCTCCAGAATAACTGGGAATACACTGACAATCTAGTTTCTGGAAATTAACCTCAGCTGTGTTTAATGCTATAATCATGTACAACCAGCCTCCCAAGGGGACCATGAGGAATTTGTTCCAAGTTCCATATGGATACCAAAATCTGTCAATGTTTCAACCCTTACATTAAGTGACATGGTATTTATTTTATATATGTATATAATTTTCCTCTATATTTTAAATCATCTCTAGATTATATATAATATGCAATACAATGTAAATGCTTATAAATACTATATTGTTTGGAGAACAGTGATAATAAAATGTCCTTACATGCTCAGTAAAGCGGCCATCATAGACCTAGCTGCATAGGAACCATCAGTAATAATACAATACTTTCAATCCATGGTTGACTGACTTTGTGACTGTGAAACCTGTGCAGAGAGCTGACTATGCGTATGAAAAGGATTGTGCTTCAAAGTATACTTTCAGCTGATGTAAGCTGGTGAAGCTTACATGACATGGATAGCTCTGCCACACAAGTACATAAACTCCTGATATAATGCTTTGAGTTCTGAGAAAATTCCATTAGCAACTTTAACAGCTACACACTGTCATGGGTACTTGCTGTTGTCAGCACTGCTGCCTTCAATTCCACAAGAATGACGAATGGGGTGTCACTCTTGTTCCTTCTGCTCTGCTCTGTTCTTGGGTGCTTCCCTTGGGCTTAACACTGATACAGTATAACTGATATGTCTTCTCCCTGCCTTCTCAGCATGTCCCCAACAGAGTCTCCAACACAAGATTACTTTATTAAGATACACTGATTGAAACTTATGAACTGTATGGACAGCAATACATAGCATAGAGGATGTACATTCAAGCTATCGTAGTTCAAAATGTTGGTATCAACTTTTGCTTCTTAAAACTCACAAGAACAGATGTTATCACAAACTGGCCAATATGGGATTCTCATAAGCCAGTCACCTTGTCCATCCTGCTGTTCTGCAGATTCTTTCTACTTAGGTATTTCAAAAGACCTGCAATTTTATGTGAGGCATGAGGACAAGCCTATATATAATAACCTCAGAGTATTAAGAATTCAAAGTCATCCTGGGGTACACAATGAGTTCAGAGCTCAGGTTAGGCAATATGGAGCACTGGTTCAAAAAAAAAAACATTTTCAAATGTACACGTCACTTTAGTTTTTACATTCTCACAATATAAGGAATTATCAAAGTAATTAGAATAACCCAAAAAGGATAAAACAAGACTTAGTTGACCATGATTTTTAGTGCTTTCTAATGTATCTACTTGGTCAAATACAAGTTGCCCAAAAGACCATCACATACACACATAAATTCCTCCTACATTTCAGAAGCAGGTGATTATTTAGTCAATGTATGCAGGAGGGACTGTGGATCATTATGAACTTAGTGTTTTTAATGCATGAGTCCACATTAATAAAGAGCTCTCCAAGTTCATATTTGACTCATTATCCATTTTCATATCTTTAGAGAACTTCACTTTTAATGTCATATAGTTGAGAAGCAGTGGATAGCTTAGGAGAGGGGAGCCATGTGATCAGTCAATATTGCTAGGGGGTTTCATATCTGTAGAAAATTACTTGGACAGGAAAAAAGTCATTTCCATTTGGAATCATACCATACTGACTCTGTTATTCTGTTCGTAGGAGATAGAAAATGAAAATTGAAATCTCAGTCCCAGAAAAAAAAAAGAGGGACAGGTCACTGCTAGTCACTTTGAAAATACAGACATGAGTTCTGTGTGATCCATCTATCCATCCTGAAAGCAGAGTCTGAAGGGAAGAAATTCTCAGTCATCTCAAAATGGGAATTTTTCTTCTATTAGATGGATACTTATATAGCACTTATATTAATTTTGAACCAAATAAAAGTTTAAATACTATCTTCTTTCGTTTTGATTTGGGAAGGGCTGTTTATGGGAGTTCTTTCTATCCTAGCAACCAGGAAAGACCAAGGTGACATTGGTGAGGAAGTTGCCTTGTGATACTATCATTATCAGTAATTAGCCACAGTTAGTAAACTTCTATTAATCAAATTCACATCTGGAAAGACTTTAATTCTGTGAGATGAACACTGTTGTTTGCAAAATTTAAAGCATGGAAGAGAACATTGCATAACTTTGCAAGTTGATATAGAAGCAAAGAGAAAATGTTCTCATTTTAGCATATCTAAATCTATTATTGACACATACATGTGACACCTACATACACATTGTAGAATAATTTCAATTACTCTTTTTGACAAAATTGAAAACAAAAATCTAGTAATTTTAAAACTAATCTATGCACGTCACTACTTAATGAAATGTTAAAGCATATTGTGAATAGACTAAGTTTTTAAAAGTATGTGAGTCTCAGGTACTCCAAACCTAAATCCATGACATTTCTAGGCATAGGTGAAAAGCGTCATTCTGAAGACTAATCTAAGAGTGGAGGAAGATTAAGTAGATTCCACTTCCCTGTACATCCAATCAGACATTCTAAGGATTTGGCTACCTATGTAAAAACCTGCTGTACTCTGGAAGATATAGAACTCACTCCAATAAGAGAAAGAAAATAAATTAGAAATGAAGCAGATCTTTCAGCTTTGCAAAGGTTTCTGATTGTGGAAAAGAAGGAGGAGGAGCAGGGGGAGAAAGTAGAGGAGGAAGAAGAGAAGACAGAGGAGAAGGATAAAAAAGAAGAAGAAGAAGAAGAAGAAGAAGAAGAAGAAGAAGAGAAAAATATTCTTTATTCAGAAGGTTTTCCTAAGTTCCTGAGAGGTAACAGCCTATTCCAAAAATTCCAGGATTTGAAATTTCCACGACCAAAAACAGAACAACATTGTGTCCATAAATATTAGCTAAAAGAGGGGTTGTAGTCAAAGGTACTTCTTATAAAGCCTCATGGCCTGCCTAGGTTTGATTTCTCAGTACCCACATAAAGCCAGATGGACATGCATCTGGAATCATTTGCAGCAGCAGGAGGCCCTGGTGTGTTCATTCTCTCTCTCTCTCCTCTCTCTCTCTTCTCTCTCTCTGTATCTCAAATAAACCATTAAAATATTTTTAAATATTAACTAAAATAGGAAACAAATGAAAAAATGAACAGTGAGAAATAACAAAAATGAGGTAAAAAATATATTCTCCATTCCTTTGAGAGTGAAAGATCTGAGCTACTGGAATTCTTAAAGCATGGTAAGAGAGGAAGACTTGAAACTGAGCCTGCAGAGGAGCACAGTACATGATACTGTCGAGGTGAGGTCATGTCGGGCTTGATCAAGCATCAGCAAAGGCTAAAAATTCAAACAAGAAACCAGAATCATTATGCAGTAGATCTCAATGGCTTTTTGCTAACTCATTTGTAACTGATTTGTAATTAGTAATTCCAGTTTGCCTTTTCTCAGCAGGACAAGATAAGGCCCTGACTTCTCAAAGCATCTATTTGTTTCTTTTTTCTCTTTTCATCTTCTAACTCCATTTGGCACTCAGATCTTACTCTCAAAGAATCTGTCCTCAGAGCATTGCATCCCAGCTCTCCTCATGGTGCACATAGATCTATGGTGGTATGCTCCTTCATCCTTACAATGATTCTCATTATTCTTCCCCATCTTCCTGAAATCACTTGGCTTTATGGCTGTTGCCATCAGAATACTTCACTGGTATTATTCCTGGTGCATTTGTAGAATCTTGGCCCATCTCTTTCCATTTTAAGAGGTTGTAGTCCCTGATTCAACACCTCTATCCCATATTGTAAGATTCTTGTTTACAATTCATGAAGATAATATTTTCAATAACATTCTTGTGCATTCAGCAATGAAGTATTTGTCCATCAGCTAAGATTCATCAAGCCCTGATGTAAGAACAGACACTATAGTATCAATGCATAAAACAATGTCTCTACTTCTAAAGAGATGTAATATACAGAAGATAGAAAATGTACCTACAGAAATCAAATATATAGAATTCTGAAAGTGTTAGGAATAAGAAAAACCCAATAATATAAATATATAATGAATATATTTTATAAATATGTATTTACAAGTTAGAAATCTGAAGATAGTGGACCAAGCAAGTCTTACTAGAAAGATAAATTGAGAAGAAGGGAACCATAACTGGAAATTCCTTTAGCTCTTCTCCAATACCTTCATCCTCACCCCATCCATGAACCTCACAGCCTATTAATCTTCTGCTTTCCAAGAAACATACCCTAGTGTTCTCTCTCCAGCCAATCCTTTTCTGAAGACAACTTCTGTACTTGAACTCCTACGATCATGTACTCTAGTTCAATCATACTTTCATCACCCTCTGAGATTAATGATTAGGTGTCTTACCATTCTTTATTAGTGTTCACTCCCTAATTACCTCCATAATTAGTTGTTATTTATGGTCCATCATTACAATCACTCCCTTGTATATAGTTATCACTTAACTACCTTGCCTACTCCCTTCATTGTGCACAGTTGGCAGAAAACCAATCTTAATTACGCTACTAAATCTTGCACCTGAACAACAAATATCATAACCATAATCAATCCTTACATTCCCTTTCAAGTTTGTAAAGCCTCTAGTAGCTACTCTGACCATTCCAGTCTCAGCTGAGAATCATGTCTGGATGTCACTTACAGTATCAATGTCTGTCTAGTTCCAACATAATATTTACCAACTAACATTAACCAAGCTGACATATAGTGCCTTGACTCCTCTCAGCAATAGAAATAAAGAGAATAAATACAAAGAGAGAGGGGGGAGGAAAAGAGAGAGAGAAAGGAGGAAGAAAAAGAAAGAAAGAAGGGAAGAAAGAGAAAGAAAGAAAGAAAGAAAAAAGAAAGAAAGAAAGAAAGAAAGAAAGAAAGAAAGAAAGAAAGAAAGAAAGAAAGAAAGAAAGAAAGAAAGAAGGCATGAGAAAATGAAGAAGTGAGGAAAGGAAGAGCAGAGAGGAAAAATGAGAAGCAAAAGAAGAGAGGACAGAAGAGTATGGGAGGAAAGGAAGGAAAGGGAAGGGGAGGGAGAAAAGGGAAAAGGAAGGGAGGGGAGGGAGGAGGGGAGGACAGGGAAGGGCAGCACAAATCATTCATCTCTCGGTGCCTCTGGCTGCTTCATGCTGCTGCCACTGGTCCTTTCCTGGTATGATGGATGGACAGAATATACTCTCAAACCATAAGCCAAAATAAACTCTTTCTTCTTTCAGTTGCTATTGTCAGGTATTTAGTCAAAACAATGAGAAAAGCAGCCAACACACTGTCTGGTGACATTCTTAAAATTTAGGTTGATGCAAGCTCATGTTCTGCTAAATTAATACATTGCAAAGATTTACCCAATAGAATGATGCAGAGGGTGGTGATGCATTGCTATTAGAGACTAAAGAGAGGCCAAGGTCATCGCAGCTGTCTACAATATTCCAACTCTCCACAATCATGAATTTCTAATTGATCAGCCTGCAGAATCTAAAACAGATGGAGCTTTTTAAAAGAACTTCAGTTTACATAATATACATCTCACAGATAACAGTGTGAAATGACATCATAAATTTACTTCTCCCCTCCAAAACTGTCTCTAGGTTTTCCTCAGTGGAAACTACATCCCTTACCTTCTTCAAGCCAAAAATCGTGAGGTACTTTGACTTCCCTCTTTCTCTGAGGTTCCCAAGTGGAAAGAGAAAAATACTGTAGTGGGGGTTTAAAGAGGCTGGAAAACTTTAGAAGTCAAGACAATGAACATTGGAACGTGTTCAACTTCTGTGCTGAATTCAGAAGAGAACAAAATAAAAACAGACAAGCAGAAGAGTTTGTGAGCTCTGGTATGAGATCAGAGTATAAGTACTAGAAGAACTGGAGGTTGGCTGGCTGGGGTCAAAGCTGTTAGCCATTTCAGTTTACCAATAGTCTCCCATTTTGAGTTTACCAATAGACTTATTGAAATTAAGTTTGTTCCCTCTCACAGAGACTGGGAGCTGGGCATCTAGCTTTAATGATTAGAATTCAAATAGTCACTGACTGTATTTGGGGAAGGTATTCCTGGATTGTAATAAATGTATATCACAAAAAGGCAGAGAAGACAATGGAAAGGCCAGGGGCCTACAATCAAGAAGCAGTCTGTTGAAAGGTAAGTCAAGATAAATGGAATGCCAAGGTCATTTTTGTTAATACATGATTATTTATGCAACTACCTACAAGGTTAACTTTCATGTAAGTCTCTAAGTGGAGAATTTCTGTGACTTCCCTATGTATAAATATAATGTCTCTCAACATCCATACAGCCCTAGTCTGTGGGACCCTGCTGAGAGGCATGGAGAACATAGGGTTAAAGGAAAGTTGAGGCTGGCCTGATACCCCAATTATCTCATTACCTGAGACAGGTAGGAGTTTGGCCACCTGTCTCCTCCCCTTTCCCTAAACTCCAGCCACCTGGTGGGTCCCAATAAACCTGATAATCCCAGGCACTTCAAGGCCCGAGTTTACTGGAGTTCACATAATTCAGCTATAAGAAAACAACAAACCCGGGCAATAAAAAGTTTAAAGGTCACAGCTCCTCTACAGCCACCATCATCCATTACATGCCTAAAGACACATAACTCCTGCCACTTGGGGCTGAGAGAGTCCCCCCAACTTATCTATGCAAAACAGGCATAGACAGGTTACTGGCCCCTGCCAATCTCTTAATGAAACATCCACAGACCACCCTGCCCCTGCCTCTGGTTTTTCTTCTATATAAACAATTTTTTCCCACATAATAAATGAGCTGTTCACTCAAACTGCCTCCCGAGAGTTCTTCCTCTTGTTGGCTCACTGACATCCCAAGACTGTCCACACAGCTCCATGGATGAACAGGGAGTTGATGTGCTGAGACTCCACAAGTAATCCACAAAACCACACAGGTCTTTATCGTTACTCATATATCTCAGGGCACTTACAACTCTCTGACACATTCAGATATGTAATGTACTTAATCTTTATTACTTTTTAAAAATATTTTTATTATCTATAATTAGATACATTGTATGAGCAAATCTTATGATGGCACCCCCATTTCCCTCAGCCCTATCCCCAATCCACTGAGGATCTTCCTAGGTGGGCATACTGGATCAGTCCATGGAATGGACTCCCCCACTTGCCTGTAAACTTATGAAGACAGGTACAGTTCCATAATTTGCAATTACTAAGCATTTGAAGTGGATTAATCATAATTAATAAAAGCTACTCTGGTGAATAGTAGCTACTCAATAGTTATTTTTTAATAAATTAGTGATTGGAACCACACATAGTTTATTTGAAACATAAAATCAAAATGAAGCCTCCCTTTTGAAAACATCAATGAGAATCTGAAGGAAACTTTAGGTGAAATAGAAAAAGATACATAAAGTTGTCACTTGATTTTTGCTCCCTAACTTCATAAGGTCCTAGGGCTTCATGAAGCCCCTGAAACCTCCAGAAAATGCATTAGTAAATGTCTAAATAGTTTTAGTCTTATATTTCATGTTTTGTGGCAATCTGGTAAGAAAGATTTATGTGTACAGGTCTATGTATAAAGGTGACCCATGTCCTGTTCAGTGGTCCTCAAATAGAAGATGTCACCAACTTTCCCAATAAGCTATTCTAGGTTTTAAAAACAAAAAAGCTTTTGAGGGCTGAATATATGGCTCAGTGGTTGATGGATGGTACTTGCTGGCAAAGCCTGAAGGCCTAAGATCAATTCTCCAATATCCACATGAAGCCAAATGCACAAAGTGGTACATGTGTCTGGAGTTTGTCTGCAATGGCACGAGGCATGGTGAGTCCATTCTCATTCTCTTTCTCTCTCTCTACTTTCAAGTAAATGAATAAAATTATTGAAAAGATGACTCAGTCAATAAGGGACTTGCTATACAAATATTTCAACCTGAGGTCACTCTCTGGCACCTGCTTAAAAAGCAGACATGGTGCTTCACAAATGTAATCCCAGTGCTGGGAGACAGTAACAGGAAGATACCTGGGTCTTGATGGCTAGCTAGTCTATCTTACTGGGTTCAGTAAGAGACTTTGTCTTAAAAATATAAAGAGTGGAGCATTAAGTAAGGCACCTGATGTCAACCTCTGACCTTCACATGCCTGCACACACACATGTACACACACAAACATGTACACATATATGCACCACAAATACACACAAAAATATATCATAGAGCAAATCTTATTCTTAATCTCATATCTAAATCTCAGACAATTATAACAAACGATAATTTCATCACTAATGCTTCAATTACTAATAAATTGAGAATGCATGAAAGATTGCACAAACATTGAAATACTGCTCATACAGAAAATCTTTCTTAATATAAATGCAGCTAAATATATCACTGTCCAATTATCCATTTCTAAAATAAATATAAAACTGTATCAAGTGACTTAGTATTTTAAGTAACTGATTAAAATAAAACATATGTCACTTAAGAAAGTTCTTTACCTCAGTTTCTACATGAATCATGTGGTCCTAAAATATTTTATTTCTCTAAAGCATACACTTTTTCTTCATATTAGTCTTGGATAGCCACTTGAAATGCTTTTAATAAACTAGAAAAAATGAATTACACCAAAATGAAGTTATATGCCCATTCATTAAAGGATGGAGCTGGGAGGGAACAAGTGATGTATGTGAAGGAGAAGAGCAGAATACGATATTAAGGGCTATCCTTGTCAGCCACACACCGATGGGATGAATCTCCAAACCAGGCACAGTTATGGGAGGGAAAGATTTATTAAAGCTTCAGATCCAGGGTAAGTTCCATAATGAAGAAAGAGGCTGGTCCCCTTTCACAGGTCCAGGCAGAGAAAAAGAGAAAAACCATCACCAGCAAAACACACAGGAAACAGAAAACAGGTGTGGGGGGGGAGGAAGGGGAGAAGATTTGTTCTCCCTTTATATAGCCTTAGGTGTGGTCTTGAAACCCTATCCCAGACTTGTTGGCTTCCTGAGACTCTGGAATTTCCTTCCTGCACTACCCTCCCAAGAGATGTTCATTTCTAGCTTCCTTGAGCTTCTTTATATCCTGACCCTACTGAAAGGCTGCTTTCCTTTAACAACCTCAAAGACCCACTCGAGACAATTAAAAAGATCAAGTTTATAACAAAACCTAACCATCACAAGGGACAATGAAATAACCAAGCTTTCATAATATTATAGACTTATAGGCTTGATCATCTCCAACCAAAAAGATAGGGGAGAAAAGATAGAGTAAGGCAGATGCAGGCCAACATGCCACCTTTAATAAATTTGAAAGCTTTAGTTGAAACACAGACCTTAGGTTAGATGCAAGAAGGGATTCCTGATATTGAAACACAAAATTACATAGACTGGTGATAGACTATGCTTAGCTCTGTTTATGTACCTAACCCTGTAAACTTACTTAATGAAAGAACTGAAAGAAAAGCATGTTTCCTCTGGTCAGCTTGGACCCATATGGATCAAAAGAAAACAGAGTTTTACACACCTAATAGCTAGGAGCAGTGTTGGATGGAAGACCTGTGTGTTATACTTACATGTGTGCTAAAGTATCCACAGGAGAGAGCATCATGTAACCATGCTGCTGAAGTTCTCAGAGAACTGGGCTCCACATCAAGATGGATCACTGAGAGGGAGTTAGGAGAAATCAAGAAGCAAGAAAAGGGGAGGTGAAAATAAATCCACAAGTGGAAATCAAAGAGATTGCTGATGAAGTAAGAGCAGATTATAACTCTAGCCAAGGATGAAGCTATGCCAACACAGCTCAAGACAACCATCGTTCCCTGCTCACATGTAACTCAAAACTCATTTACTTATTAGAATGATTAGTCTTATTTTGCTATACTACTTCCTTTGCCAATTTTTTTCTCACTTTTGAGATTTTAAGCCTGCAGTATCTATCATTTAAAGGTTTCTCAATTATATACATTTGGTCTTTTATCTCAGAAATTCTATGAGGTGAACTTATACACTTATCCCAAGTAATTCCTCCTTCACAAGTCTATTCCAAGCTTGTCAATCATTGCTGCCAATTTTGTTGATTTTTTTTCATTTTTTTTTTGATGTAGGGTCTACCTGTAGTTCAGGCTGACCTGAAATTCACTATGTAGTCTCAGAGTGGCCTCAAATTCACAGCAATCTTCCTCCCTCTGCTTGCTTCCTTACTGAGTGCTGGGATTAAAGGCATGTGACACCATGCTCAACTAATATATATATTAATGAAAGCTGGGCATGGTGGCACACACATTTAATCCCAGCACTCAGCAAGCAGAGGTAGGAGGATCGCCATGAGTTAAAAGTTACCCTTGAGTCTACATAGTGAATTCCAGGTCAGCCTGGACTAGAGGGAGACCCTACCTCAAAAAAAAAAAAAAAAAAAGTAAATCGTAAGGAGATAGATGAATAAGATGAGCAGAGCTTGAAATGCCACCAGCCAGGTTTTGTCAGTTTCCCCTGCAGTCCTCAGGCACAGCCTGGGACAGCTGTTGCAAAGCAATGTAAGTGAAGTCCTAGCTTTCTGCAAGGCCATAAGAATGTGATTCATGTACTCAGAAGAGAAAAAACCGAGATCACAGATTTACAGAGGCTGGAAAAATTAAAACAATAACTAATATAGGTATTATAACCTTATTCAGCTCACTCTCAGTTGTGCATGAAAGGATGTGATCTAAACAGCATACCAAAGATGGAGAATGGAATTAAATCCATACTGGCCTCTGAGCAGTGCCCTTGCAGAGTGTAAATGCAACATCTTTGAAATCAGAACTGACAAGGGAACAACAGCCATAGAAAGCCTATCAAAACTGGAGGACTGACACACACAGCTCAGCATGATAGCATCAAAAAATATCAACATACTATGCTTGACTTAAATAACACTCAGAATCTCACACTGTATGCAACAAATACAGGATTCTGTCTGAAATCACTCAAAATATGAAGATACAGAAAATCTCAAAGAACCCAGAAGAAAAAGGAACAAACTGAGAGAAAATGACTTTCAAGCCAGAATTCCATATCCAGAAAAATTATCCTTTAGCTGAAACTAAGACAAATAAAAAGAAACTAAGAGTATTTTATTTCACCATAGCTGCTTGATATGAATCAATAATGGAATTTATTCTTACAGAAGAGAAATAGCACTTGAAGTGACTTAGAATATCATGAATGAAGGCACAAAAGAAATGTAAGTACATGGATAAATATAAGAATATTCTTATCACCAGGAATGTTAGCACACACCTGTAATTCGAGTCCACATAAAATGGATTCAGAAGGATTATGAGTTCAAGGCCAGTCTCTACTACATAGTGGGCTAGAGGCCATCCTGGACTACATAAGAAACTGTCTCAAAAAGTATATTCTTCTTGAATTAAGTTTGTTAAAGTATTATGGATGGGTAATCTGTTGCTAACAAGAGTTTTGAATGATTTAAATATAAAACTTTGAAATTCCAAATAAATAATAGAGAAGATCCAATTAAATATTTGAAATAAAAGAGGGGATAACAATATAGATACCTAGGGCTCAAAAATAATATGAGATTATTCTAAACAAATCTCTAGTCTTAAACTTGAAAATGGGCATGAAAAGAATTGAATCCTTTTATCACCCCAGAAAACACAGATGACCTGTATAATTCAACTTGTTCTAAACAAAATAAATTTGCAATTAAAGATCTTCCTCCCAATTTTTCCTTGGGCCAGGTTGTTTTCAGGTATATTCCACAAGATGTATAAAGAAACAAATAAAAAGGACTTAGAAATAAAAAAAAAATTAGAGACAAATGCAAGACCATAAAGTGACTTCCTGAAAACAAAAGGAAGAACATATTCTAACTTGTTTGATGAAACCAGAATTACCCTAATAAAGAAAAAACAAAGACTGTGCAAATGCATAAAGAACAGATGCATATTATTTGTGAACTCAGGTACAGTTCTTAAAAAGTAGTGAAAGAAATCCAGCAATATATGAATACTATTCTGTGATTTTAAAAAGCCATTATGCATGATATGCACTACTAGTTGAAGATCCTAAGGTTAATTAGCACAACTCACCATATTAGCAGTCTAAAGAATATATGATATGATCATACCAATCAATGCATGACATGGCTCAACATTCACTCATCATAAAACTCTAAACAAACCAAGAATATGCGGGAGCTTCCTGGAGATATCCCCCATAGAAAAATTTTAAAAAGAATATAGCTAACATCTTATGTAATAATAAAGGACTGTTATTTTCCCTAAGAACAGGAACCAGATAAGGATATATGTTTTCATTATATATGTTCAACATTTAAACAAAAATATAGTAAAGCAAGAAAGGAAATAAAAGGCATATTGGCTGCAAAGGAAAAAAACCTTAAAATTCTAAAGACAAACAAAGTCCTGATAACTAAGAATTGAGGTAATAAGGGACACAAAAGTCAAAATGCAAAATAAATTCCATTTCTATTTGAAATATATGAAGAACTCCATAGTGAGCACTAAGAAAATGACTTACTTTAAAACAGGTCTAAAACAAATAGAGCTGAGTATACAGATAACAAAGTATTAAAAATTATATCACAGTTTATGCTACTTGGAAATGGAAAAGCAAACTAAGATATAAATATAAGAATGGAAAAAAATCCAAATACTAATGGTATCAAATGTTGGCCAGGAGGTGAAACATGTGAATTCCCATGGGAATACAAAATAATTCAGTCACTTTGAAAGATATTTTGGCAGTTTCTTACAAAGCTACCCATATTTTTAGCTTGTGAATCAGTAATAACACTCTTTGGTATTTACCCAAATGAGTTGAAAACTTATGTCTATACAAAAACCTATAGGCAGATGTTCATAGTAGCTTTATTATAAATGCCAAATTTTCTGAGCAATTAATGTGTCCCTCTGCCAGTGAATTTAAATACCTGATACATCCAGGTGGTACATCCAGGAAAAGAAATATTCAGTGCTATATACAAGTGAGCTATCAAGCCATGAAAAGACATGGATAAAACTTAAGTGTATAGAATGAAGTGAAAGAATACAACTTAAAAATACTATGCCTACTGTACTGTTTCAATTCTATGGCATGCTGGAAAAGGCAAAACTATGGAGACAGTAAGGTATTAGTGGACACTAGGAACTGGCAAGAGGGTGGGATGAATATATAGAACACTTTATGGGAATAAAAGTATCCTGTAGAATACAGTATGGTGACCCAAACCATAGAGTATACAATAGCAGCCTTGCAAACTATAAACTCTGGGGTAACAAAGAACCAGTGTGGACTCGCTGATTGTCATAATGTGCCACTGTGGCACAGATGCCAGAGGTGAAAGCTGTGTGTATGGGGGTGGGCAGACAGTATTTTAAAAGAATTTATGTTGTCTTTTAATTTGGCATAAATTCAAAACGTCTCTCAAAATAGTCTAATTTAGAAAACATTTAAAAGTCATATGAAGTTTTTTAAAAACAACTCACTCTTTGAGGAGAATGTATGTATATATGTTTGTATGTATGTATAGAGAAGTTTGATTCAAAGATGAACACAATTCAAATGTCTAAACAGGTAAGTGGGTAAACAAATTATGGTATATAATAAAATGGAATATTGCTCAGGAAAATGCACAAAATGGAACAATAAAGATGAATCTTATAAAAGAATTCTGAACAGAAGAGACAATACATATTGCATGTTTAGGCATGTGAAACTCTAGGAAAACAACAAATTTAATCTACAGTGATGGAATCTAATAAATCAGTGGTTGCTCACAGCTAGAAGTTTGGCAGTGGGATTGGGGAGGAACAGAATAAGTAGATAAGATGAACCAAGAAAAACTTCAAAATGTCAGATATTTTCTATGTTTAAATTGTGGTGAAGGATGGATGAGTATATAAACTGGCTAAACTTTTTGAAATTACCCTAAAAGTATTTATATTTTGTCATATTTAAATCATTCTACAATAAAGTTGAGTAGGTTTATTAGGAATGTTGCTTTCAAGATAAATGCATCCTTAACTTAGTAACAAAGACATGTTGGCTCATGTAGCTGAATATGTAGTTGATATAATCAGATGACCAAAAGTGGTGAAAGCGAATCCTACCTCCAGTAAAAGAGAACCAGGAACTCAAATAATAATGACTCTTGAATTCTGCTTTCAGGCATATATCTGGTTGCTGAGGTTCTCAGGCTGCCAAAATAAGAAAGCTGACAGCTTCGGTAGATACACTCTAACATGTTCAAGATTAGGAAAAGATTCATTTTCTTTGGTTAATTTTGAAAAATTCAGAAAAGGATTTTGATTGGTTATACTTGAGCCATGCTATCTCTGACCCAAGCACAGTGGCTAAGTGTTTAGGGACCTGTGATTGTTTCCATTTGAGGTAAATGGTGATTCTTTAATAAATACTCGAATGAGAAAGGCAAATTTATAATTGGATAAAACGTTTTATTTTGGAATGCATATAAAAGTCAGAAGTACAGGAGAAACAGATTTTTAAAAGAAGAAAGCAGGAACAAGGCTATTAAACTAAGAGCAAAAACGTACTCTTGTGTCAGGAAAGGATGAATACAGAAACAAGATGCTTTCAATTCTCTCAGCTTTTGCCCAACAGAGCCAACTAACTCATTGGATTATTTTCATCTCTTGGCTTCTTATTTGCTGGTTATATGAATATTTTGCTTTTCCAAAGTATGATCTGACTTTTCTACACCGACTGTGAAGAAAGAGAAGAGCTATATATAGTTGCTTGATTCGAATAAGCAAGCAATTCCATCGAGGATGTCACAGGCTCCTAGTTACATCTCTACACACTTGGATTCCACTCACTGCAGAAGGCCACTTGCCTAGAGCAGGTGTTGTGACAAAACTGGCTCACAGGATCTCAAAGCTCCTCCCCTGGACTCTTCCCTGTCACAGCTTGGACTTCAAGTTGCTGAGGAGACAGTCAGAGAGATTGATAGTATGAGCTACTTTGGAATTACCTGTGATAAATGATGCACTTTTCTTCACTCGTCTCCAAAGGCGAGCTTGATGAGTGCCTCCTTCCATGTGGAAGGCGCCTGAAAATCCATCCACATCCAGATGTGGGTCCCAAAAAGAAGTCCTAGAGCAAGGAAACTTCAAAAGCTCACTGTTAGGATACTGACATCAACTGAGAACAATCCAGGGTTTACAGACCTGAAGGATACTTGTAGTAAAAATTCTCTCTCAAATTTAGCTTTTTACCTCTCCCTCACATCATAGTACCAGATTCTATGAATTAGGTTTAAGCCCAGCTGCAGTAACAAATAAAGCCTGCAATCTCTGAGGTTAAAAACTTTAGAAGTTCAGTGTTTATTCACCTGACAGTCCAAAGGTATTGGTGGAGTTGGAGAAAAAGGAGAAGTGGTAGACACTGACAGTCATTCAAGTTTCTTCTAAAAGTGCTTCTCGATTCCATAGAGTTCTAGAATCATTGTGGAAGGGAAAGAGAAGAAAAATTATATGTGAGAGGTTTTTATGGATATAAATTTAGAATATTTATATATTCTAAATATTTATAAATATATTAGAATATTTATATATTTTTATATATTTATATTATATATATTATATAAATATATAATATTTGCCCTGTCTACCATTTTATTGCCTAAAACTGTATTACATAATCCTAACAATAGGTCAGAAAGTTTGGTTTTGCTCAGAGAGAAGGATTGTTTCTAGCCATCTTTGCTTTGCCAGCACTGTAGCAATTGGATTGGAGAAATAGCAATTTGATTACTGGAATAAAGTCAATTATTTTTTATCTACAGAGGTTTCATACTTTATTAATTTTTATTTTTAGTGAATACAGTTCCTTTTCAGAAGGAGTAAAATAAGTTTTCAAACTGCAAAAGAAATCAGAACAGAGGCAGAATGCAACAAGCACCTCTGCCAGTATATCACATGAACTGTCTTGTCCAGCTCCTAACAGAGTCCTCCTTCCCTGAAACCGCATAAGTCAAGTGTTCAAAGTCCATATTTCTCTATGCCTTTTGGTCTTTCAACATCTCACCAGAATGGCCCAACAAGCTCTGCTTATAACATCGTGAAACTTCTCTACTACAAAGTTCCAAATCCTTCCATATTCCCCAATTCCAAAAATTCCATATGATCAGGCTTATCATAGTAATATCCCCACTTATTGGTACCAATTATCTGTAGCAATTATCTTCTCATTTTTGGGACAACACACCCAACCAGAAACAACTTAATGAAAATGAGAAGTTTATTCCCAGTTTACAGTTTTGAGTGAAAGTTTCATCATGGTTGGAAAAACATAGCAAGAACAGACAGAGCATTCTATCTCCCAAAAGATTAATGGTACATCAGAGGGAAGGGAGAATGAATAAGCAAAATAGGATCAGGAAGATGGGTGGAAGATCCTTTTAAATACTGAAGTGTGAGTGGGCTTTGTGTGGTCCCTAATTTATCTGAGAGCCACACTGTCTACCATGAAACCCATGTTTAAAACTCCACAGGCTAAAGCTGATGTTCTTTTGTGACTGTCCAAAACTAGAACTTCCTCATCTCCTATTCAGATTATTCCAGTCACATGCACAGCCTCCTTGTAGCCGTCACCTCACACACACCTTTGTTGCCATTTGTCCTCCACTATGAATTCTCTTTTTATCTTTGAGGAGAGTTCATGAGAAATGATAGACTTATGCTCCTTTTTTTTTGTTCAAAACCTTTGTCACCTCTAGTGTCCACAAAAAGCATTCCAACACTAAATATAGCATTGAAAACAACCCCCAGTTGATTCCTTGTGAGCCATGGGGCTGTGTTCTACACACCTTGTCAGGTAGCCCACCAAACTAACAATCTGAAGAGAACATGAGCCCTTTCTACTTCTGAGAAATGTTCTTCCTGTATTGTTCTGTCTTTGTTGTCTTCTTTTTATATTCGTGTATGTGTGTGTGTTGTTGTTGTTGTTGTTTAAATCTCTGTCCCTAAGGCCAATTCAAATTCTCCATTGGCAATGTAGAATTCCCTACTTTTCTCAGTCATTCCAAATAAGCATTCTACTTTATTTTCACTCATGATATTTTTCTCATTCTTTATAGATTAAACAAAGATTATTATTCAGGTTCTATATTTTAATTCTAATAATCATTTCTGCAGTTACTATAGTGAAGATATTACATTTTTTAGACTGCAAGCATCTTCAAGACAGGGATCCTCCAAATTCTCTGCTCTCCACCCTAACCATCCTGTTGTAGTCCAGACTAAATCGATAAATGTTTGTCTTTCCTCCTCTGAGAATTCCCTGTTGAGTGCAGTGCTCCATTTTGTGAGAATGTTTTTGATATTATATTATTTATTTTTTTGAGTTCTTGGTAAGTTCTAGTTATTAGATTTCTATCCATGTTGTAGCTGGCAAAGACTAACTCCCAGTCTGATGGTGGTCTATTGGATTTGAGCATGATATGTCTGTGTAGAAGATGTTTCAGATTGATGAGATTTCATTTAAGAAAATGTTAAATGTCATTAATCATTAGAGAAATTCAAATCAAAACAACAATGAGATTCCTTTTTAGTCAGAATGGCAATCATTAAAAAAATTACCAACAACAGATGTTGGTGAGGATGTGGAGAAAAAGGAAACCTCATTCACTGCTGGTGGGATTGCAAACTGTTACAACCACTATGGAAATCAGTGTGGAGGATTCTGAACAGGAAGGATTTAGAGCAACCAGTAGACCTAGCTATCCCTCTAAAATGCATCTATCCTCAGGACTCCTCATTTCAGAACAGAGACATCTGCACAACCATGTTTATAGCCTCTTAATTCATAATAGCTAGGAACTGGAACTAAATGCCCATCTTTGGGTAAATGGATATAAAATATGTGGTACATATACTCCATGGAATTCTACTCAGCAGTTGGGAAAAATGACATAACAAAATTCAAAGAAAAGTGGATGGATTCGGAACAGATCATACTTAGCAAACTCACACAAGAACACAGAGACAAAGGCTGCATATTCTCCCTCATCTGTGGCCCCTAATCAGGTTAAGCTTGAACAGTAAGCAAACCTGCCTTATGATTCAGGAGACAGACAAAGGGGATGGAAGGAAATGGGGGCTAGGGGGAAGCAACAGAGGAGGGAGATATACACTAATCTAAACCCACAATAAATCTTTCCTTCTGTACAAGTTCTTGAGGTAGTATCATATGGTACAAGGGCCCCCAAAGAGGGTGGGTGGAAACCAACCTCTAGTACAAATGCCTCTGACCTTCAGTTTCCTGTCCTAGTAATTACTAGTTACTGCCCACAATGAGCTGTTGATCAAAGTGACCTACATGGTCCCCAAAATAAGATAAGCTTTTGTCACAGCTCTTGAATACTCACCTCAGGCAAAAGATAAGACCCTGTTGCTGAAGATTCCACAGACTGCTGTCACACACACCAAGTGACCCTGATGAATCTGAAAAATGAATTCAGCTCCCAGAAGGCTAGCCTGTGTAATGCCAGAAGGTGTTTCATGAACTGCCAGGGGAACCAGACAAATGATATTCTGAGAAAGCAGGAGACACCCTCAAGCTACACCTACCAATGGTCTGAGAATGAAGAGCACAGACTAGCAAGAAGTGCCCATTTGTGCAATAGTGGTGCTCAACGTAGGTGGGTAATCAACAGCTGGCTAATTGGCTATGAGATCTGCTCAGTTGCAGGGAACCCCTGACTGGTATGGGGATCCAGGGCAACCTAGAATGGGGACCAAGAATAGGATCTTTAATGGGAAGTCCCCACTAAGTTCAGGCCTAGAGAAAGGCTACACCCTTTAAAATCTCACCAAACTAGTGATATTTGTCTCAATTAGCCAATACTGATCTCACTTTCCATTGGAAATTCTTTCTGTATTTTTTAGAATGCAATGAGAACTGTAGACAGCCAAATTCCTCAAATAGGACCTGAGATGATAAGGGACTCCCAAGCAGGAGACGAACCACCCCAAACTCACCACTTAGAGCCCTAACAAAACCTCTAAGGAAGTGGTGTGATGACCAAAAGAGCTATTCCTGCAGCAAGGCAGATATCCTATGGAAGGATAACAGTGATAGACACCAAGGGTGCCCAAAATAGTCCAAAACACAAATCCAGAGAACTCAACAATTATGCAAACTTAAAACTCACCCATGATGACTCAGGGAAATTTGCAGAAGAGGTGGTGGAAAGAATGTAAGAGTCATGGTGGGGGAGAATATCTAATGCATAAAGGGTGTGTCATCCTGGGTTTAAGGTGTTTTCTCTAATAACACATGGTACTGAGCATCTTTTTATGTTAATTTATATATTTATAAACTAATAAAAATTAGTAAGATAAGATAATAAATGCCAAATTTAAATTCATTGTCTTAAACTCTAGACAAAAAAACTTCTGGAGGTCAATGCACTTAGAGATCTAATTTGTAGAATGAACATGATGGATACAAGCATTTTTAACGAGCATCTTTTAATAATTATGAATGCCAGATTTCATCAAAAGCCTAGAGCAAGTATTATCACTGTGAGACAAACTAAATGCTACATGTGTCAATATTTACACAAGCAGATTACAACAGTGTGGGCTCATCAGTTCAGCTATTGTGTCTTGTGAGCTTAACTAAATTTCAAACTCCATAAGGAACTGCATTTTCCCCTGAAGTTATTAAAGGTTACATTTCTTTTAATTAATCTCATTTGCATGACTAAATTGGATTTAATTACTCTCATTTATTTCACTAATACCTTTCTTTGATTGGAGTAGGAGAACTTTTATAATTGATTAAAATAGGATGCTCTGGCCTTCTGCACTTATCTTAGAAAATAGTGACTGGGGGAGTAGAAATGGTCCTTGGGCCTAGTCGTGTGTGATCCAGAGTCAGTGTGTTCCTCAGTTTCTCCTGGTATGCACAATAGCACAAGGAGTAATAACAATATATGGCCTTCCTTAGAAAGACAGATGTTTTCTATATGAAAGCGCTTGAAATATTCTTATAGCTTCAAGACTATGACTGTGATTGAAATTACTAATTCCAAAAAACAGGAGGATTTTGCTTTAAACTTTTCCAGAAAATGGGGTGCCTCTTTACCTTTGGGGTGGTAGTCATCACTATCATATTTTCAGGATTATCAAAATATGTCATTGCATTTATTCTTTCACTCATGCTTACATGCATTAATTCAATGCAAATTTGTTTTCACACAATGTTCCAGACATTCTGACTGTCCCTGGACAGAATTCAATAAACCATTCTGAAGTCTAACAAAGCATATTCTTCCCGGAGGAGCTCAATCTTGAGAGACTAATATGTAAACAAATTCATTTCATAAGTGCAATAATAAAATCACATACAAGATTTATAGTTGCCAAGAGGAAGTTGTCAACTCAGTTTGAAGGTACAGAAAGTATATCTTTAATTGAGATAAATAAATGAGATAAATAAGTATGGAAAGATAGGAGAGAAGGTCATCCTAGGACAAATAAATTCTTTGCTCAAAGGCACTCAAACAAGAAGAAAATAACATTTGGGAAAACAGTAGCTTAGTTTGGCTTGGGTTTCACTTTGGATAGGTAATGAGAGAAAATGGGTTATAGAAATATCATCACGGAAATGCTTTGTCTAAAACTAGGTAAGTAAAATGACTATATTTATATGGTTTTTTTTTAAATTTTTTATTGTCCATAATGAGTTACAACATTTGGTGGGCAAACAATGAGTTGTTATCCCCAATTCCCCACTTCCCTCCCCTCCCCCTCAACTGGATAACCTCCTCCATGGGTCGTCTGGATCAGTCCTTGTGACAGGGGACCATGGATAGACTAGTAATCAGCCAGGTCCTCCTGTCCGTCCCTCTGGATAGTCTCCCCCACCACGGCTCTCACAGTCTTTCCGCCCCCTCTTCCGCATAGTTCCCTGAGTCGTGGTGGATGAGTAATAAGTTTGCTTTAAGGTTGTGAGCTTAGGGGTCTTTGTGTCGAAAATCGTTGGTTTCTGTTCCACTGGCTAATCCTGTGTTGATTTAATGGCTGTGGCAGTGGGCTCCTTGTTCATCTC
>PVHP010029147.1:0-22573 GCA_004024765.1 Zapus hudsonius
TCTGGATCAGTCCTTGTGACAGGGGACCATGGATAGCCTAGTATTCAGCCAGGTTCTCCTGGCCATGCCTCTGGATAATCTCCCCCACCATGGCTCTTACAATCTTTCCGCCCCCTCTTCCGCATAGTTAAGAATTGGGAATTCTTAAAGCCATCCTAAAATGTAGTTTGATGATAATGAATCAGAAACTTTAAGAATGGGATGAAAAGTAAGATAAGGTATATAAATATCCTCTTAGGAGTTGTAGTTACCTTCTTATTGCTGGGATAAAGCACCCAAGCATCTTGTGGAGGAAAGGGTCTACTTTGGCTTACAGACTCCAGAGGTAGTTTCATGATGGCAGGGGAAAGATGGTGGAACAGAGGGTCAACATTGTCTCCTTTCTAGCCTCAGGTGAACAACATGAGCTGAGCTCTGGTGGGGGGGCTGACTGTTATACCTGGAAGCCCACTCCCATCAAAACTCTGCCTCCAAAACTGCCACCTGCTGGGTGACTAAGCATTCAGAACACATGAGCTTATGGGACACTTAATTCAAACCGCCATGGTAGAATGATAACGCCAGTCAGTAATCTGCCCTGAAGAAATAACTAATTGTATACTAAAGATCTATGCAAGAGTGTCCAGTGGAACACTGTCAGAATGAAAACCTATGGCAGTATGATCCTGAGCTCTAGTGCACAGCTTTCCATGTTTCAAAGACACAGAAAATGCTCATGATTTAATGTAAAGTAGAAAAAAGCAGAAACTGTGACTTCAGAGATTTCTGTGTTTAAACCCAGAAAGACCAAAACCATGTATCTTCTCTGCTATGCGGATCCTAGCTTGAAATATCCATAAATATGTATATGTGTGTGTGGAAAGGGGGCAAATGTGGGTAAAACCTATAAAGGTAGAATAGTAACTAAGAGCAAATGTAAAGAGATGAACAGGAAGAGGGGTGAGGAAGGGCGAAAGACCCCTGAAACATGTGAACAGAAAAGGGGAGAATATTTAGGGAGGGGCTGGGGAGAAGAGGGGTATAAGAAAAAATTTAAAACCTGTTTATTAACACATACTTATATATACATGTAAAAATGACAGAAATGTTGATTGCATAAACCTAATTTTTCAGTCTTTTCTTTATGTTTCCCAGTTTTTCTGATTTGTTTGTGTGCTATTGTGTTCAAAAAATATCTTTTTACTTGAAATTAGAGATGATGTGGCATGCAGACATGTTATTAAATTTTCATTCTTTAGTCTTTTCCTGAGCAGAATTTATCTGTGTGTACATGTGTGTGTACATGTGTGTGTACATATGTGTGTGTGTGTCTGCAAATCTGCACATGCTCAGGACTGTAATTGAGGATGGTCATTGCGAACAAATTTTGCCAGTGGCAAGCCTTTCAGCTTAAATTTTGTAGGCAAAAGTATTGGATGCAAATCTTTCTAATACTGAGTCCTCTTTTTCTGATTGCTTTTTTATAAAGTTTATTTTCTGATTTCTTAAATGTATTAAACATTTTATTGTCTTTTTTAACCATTTGATTGTAAACTCATCTTTAAAAAGAAGTGCCTTTTTACAAAGAAGAATCTTTTTAAGAAATATTTTTTCTTATTTCAGAGAGAGAGAAGAGAATATGGGCACATTAGGGCCTCTTGTTGTTATAAGCGAACTCCAGATGCATGTTCCCACCACTTTGTGCATCTGGTTTTATGTGGGAACTGGGGAATTGAACTCGGGCCTAGAGCCGTCTTCTCAACCCCAGAAGAATCTCTCCCTGAATTCCTATGAGGACTTTTCTAGCATCTGTATTTTCCCCAGATAAAAGAAAAAGGGAGAATAGAAGGGTGAATGGTGAAACATTTTTTTCTCTCTTGCTTTTCCCAAACCCTGTTTATGTTCTTTCTTTTTTTAAAAAAATATTTTATTTATTCATTTTCAAGGAGAGAGAGAGAGAGAGAGAGAGAGAGAGAGAGAGAGAGAGCGAGCGAGCGAGCATCACGGCCACCACCTTGTGGTTCTGGCTTATGTGGGACCTGGGGAATTGAACCTGGGGCCTTAGGCACTGGAGGCAAGTGCCTTAACCGTTGAGCTATCTCTCCAGCCCCTGTTTATGTTCTTTCTCAGAGGCCATTAGGGTCTATGTCCCAGGTTGCTCCTCAGTGTCACCATATGTCGTCTTTGTTTGAGATTTTGTTTCGTTATTTCACACATGGTCTCATTGCCCAGGCTGGCCTGGAATTTGCTGTGTAGTCCAGGCCAGCTTTGAACTGGTGAGCCTCTTGCCTCGACCTCCTGGAGTATGAGAATGACAGCATGCCTCCACCATGCTTGGAAAAATTGCCTTTTGTGGAGGAAGGCAGTATTGAGGATTGAAGTCTGTCTCCCACATGCTAGCTGCCCATTTCTCCTCTATGCTACATCCCTAATCTTTTTAGCATTTGCCTTTGGAGCTGCTGTCCCTTCCTTAGATACTTTCTGCTTCTTCCTACTTGTTAGTTTGGGTGAAAGGGGCAAAGAAAGCCTATTAATTTTAAAACATATTATAGTGTTTTAGGAGTGGAGAGATGGCTCAGTGTTGTAAACCCTGGTGGCCCGGTTTTGAGTCCCCAGTACCCATGTAAAACCAGATGCACAAAATGGTGAATGTGTCTGGAGTTTGTTTGCAGTGGCAGGAGGCCATGGTGTACCCATTCATTCTTATTCTCTCATAAACAAACAAATAAATAAATAGTGTTTTAGGTACTGTGATAATGCTAACAAGATATATGGATCATCTGGGAACTGGTCTGAGTATCTTATCACCAACTTAAACTCAACACTAAAAGGAGAAATATAATCTGAATACAAAGATGCTTAGCGATATTCTCTAGTTACTGCTTCAGCATTATTCTAGACTTCATTACTGTCTTGGGGGAATGATAAGGTTTTCACAAAGTAGCCAACTTTAAATACGGTTTCTAGGATTTTTCTGGTGAGTGAAAGGCATCTTAGTACAAAGAATATGCTTTTAATTTTGTTTTCTGTCTTTTTGAGCACTAATTTCGTTTCTATTGGGGTTTACCAAATGATACCAAATCAATAAAGCATTAATGTATTGATTATGAAGATAGTAGCCACTTGTTATTAGATACATGTGCACATAAGATTGGTTAAACACACCTTTAGCTGCTGAGTCAGAGACTTCCCTTAAGCTTCTATCAAAGCTCTCTATTAGGTACCAGTACCAGTGATGTTTGAAATTGTTTTAGCTTTTCTTTGTTTTTCATCTTGATTTATTATCCTGAACTAAATTATTAAATTCTCATTTGTTTATGATTCTGAGTGTTGTATTAGGAACAATATACTTGTATTAATTAAATGTTTGACATTTAATTTTATTTCTTTTTTAGGTAAAGAGTAGAGTATATCAAGGTAAATTTTTAGGCTTATTTTGTTATTGTACTAACCTCTGTGTTAGTGCTTGTGGGCTTTATCATGTCTGATGGATTTATTAATTCCTGAAAGTTTACTGCTTGTAGGTTGTTAGCTTGGATATCAGAGCAAATGTTTATACCGAATGAGATAAGAGATGGGGCGAAACAAGTAGTGGGAACAGGGAGAGAATGACTGGCTTAATTTGGCAGTTGACTTTGAATATTGTAATGCAGATTTATTACATGTAAACAACGTTCTGCTAATGGTTTAATCAGCACATTATCTTTATTTTAGTCGATGATTGAAGAATGCTTGTATTTTTTGTCTTTCTCTTTGCAAATGACATTTGAAGCAGTCACATTTTCTAATAAGAAAAGGTGTTTTGTAAAGGGAGGAATGCTAGGCTATAACATTTTCCTGTATTCCTCTTGAAATGATTTTAAGTGATATCAATCATCGAAATACAACTTTATTCTTTCTTAAATTTTAGTATTTTTACACCCTTACTGCTATTACCTGAGATTGCTTTTAAGGACTTAGTGTATTGTGCTAAGGACTTGTTTTCCTTATAATAGCAGATAACTTGTCTTTGCTACTAACATACTGGGTAATTTGGTTTCGTCTAATGACATAATCTATGAGTCCCCTCCCCCTTTCAGTAACTGAACAACAGATATCTGACAAGTTGAAGAATATCACAAAAGAAAATGCAGAACTTGAACAAAAATTATCAAGTTATGAACAGAAGGTATATATTCTTTAGGCTTCCTCCCCCTGGTTCCATTATTTCTCCCGCTGGTTGAATTATTTCTGTCTGCCTTATAGTTCTGTTAATGGTATCTTAAAATCATGTTTTCAGCTGGGTGTGGTGGTGTATGCCTTTAATTCCTGGCAGAGGTAGGAGGATCACTATGAGTTTGAGGCCAGCCTGGGACTACAGAGTGAGTTCCAGGTTAGCCTGGGCTAAAGTGAGACTCTGCCTTGTAAAAACCAAACCAAACTAAATAAATAAAATGAAATCATATTTTTAAATTTCATTATTTACTACAAATTATCCAAATTTTAAATGTTCATTGTAAGTTTTGATAGCACTGTAATTTGTATTTCTTAAAATTCTAAATGCTTTATTTTACATAGATCAAAGAATCAAAGAAGCATGTTCAAGAAACCAAGAAACAAAATGTAATTCTCTCTGATGAAGCAATTAAATATAAGGTAAAAATCACTCTGGGTGGGGAGGAGGGGTAGATATTACATTCTTAAGTCAAAAGTAAGTGTACTGAGTAATTCTTACTAATTAAAAATTCTTTTTGTAGGAAAAAATCAAGACACTTGAAGAAACGAATGAAGTTCTACGCGACAGAACCAGAAGTCTCCGTCTCATGTTGGACTCTGAAAGAGAGCAGAATCTCAAGAACCAGGACTTGGTGAGAGCTCCATCACTCGACGCTCTCTGTTCCTATGGCTTGGCGGTTGAACAAGAGTAGGGGTTGGGGAAGTTAATGTGAAGTTCAAATCCAGCTGGCTATTCTTACAGGCCTAGGACCTAGATAATTTTCTTACTGTTGCTCTGTTCTTTAAAGCTAGCAGAACAACTAAGATGCTATATCCCAGATGATTGGTCCTTTTATTTTATTATGAAAAATTCTTTTTTTCAAAAAACAATCTTTGCTTTAGTTTTACCTAAAAGTTGTTAAGATAGCAGAGAGGGTTCCTGTGTCCCATCCCCCAATTAAGCCTGATGCTAGCTCACTATGCTTTTCTGTACACAGCCCACAGGTGATGGGTGAGGTCCTACCTTCTTGAGGAGCTAGTATCTTCATAAAGTTTTTGGAATTCTGTGTGTGAGATTTGTCTATTTTTTCTCTAAAGTCTTATCCTTCTTTTTTTTTTGGAAGCAATATGTCACTCTAACCCTGACTGGCCTGGAACTCACTCTGTAGCCCAGGCTGGCCTCAAACTCATAATGATACTCCTACCTCAGATGCCGTCACATCTAGCTAAGTGTACTCTTAAAAAAAAAAAAGAGTGAATATGGGCATGTCAGGGCCTCCTGCCATTGCAAATGAACTCTGGATGCATGTGCCACTTTGGGCATCTGGCCTTATGTGGGTACTGGGGAATCAAACCCAGGCCATCCAAGCACCTTTAACTGTTGAGCCATCTCTCCAGACCTAAGTCTACAAGTATTTTTTTTAATTTTTAAAACTATTTTTTATTTTAGAGAGAGAAAGAGAATGGGTACATCAGGGCCTCTGGCCACTGCAAACAAACTCCAGACATGTGCACCACCTTGTGCATCTGGCTTTATGTACTGGGGAATTGAACTCAGGTCCATCTTAGGCAAGCACCTTAACCACTGAGAAATCCAGCCCTTAAGTCTGCCTTTTTTTTGTTTTTGTTTTGTTTTGTTTTTCAAGGTAGGGTCTCACTCTAGCCCCAGCTGACCTGGAATTCACTATATAGTCTCAGGGTGGCCTTGAACTCACAGTGATCCTCCTACCTCTGCCTCCCAAGTGCTGGGATTAAAGGTGTGCACCACCATGCTCACTTTAAGTCTACTATTTTTAATTTAAACAAAAGAATTTTTTTTTCTGGTATTGGATATACTAAATCTAGGGCCTCATGCATGAAAAGCAGGTGCTTTCCCACTGAGCTGTATCCAAGTCCTTTTTCTAGTTTTTATTTTTTGAAGACATTGTCTAGATAAGTTGCTCAGGCTGGTGTTGAACTCACTCTGTAGCTTAGGCAAACTTTAAATGTATGATTCTCCTGCTTCAACTGCTATTACTGGCCTGACTAGTCACAGAGATTTTAAGTTCTTGATTCTTCTTTAGGCCAAAGCTGGATCTCCTGCTTTTTCCTAAAATGTAGGGTGTGACTTGGGATCTGTTTTGTTACTATTTCTTCTTTTATTGTCCACATAAGTTATTTAATGAGAGCAAATTCAGCTTTGTACTCTGTTTTCCCACATCAGATCCTGGAAAACAAGAAGTCCATAGAGAAGTTAAAGGACGTGATCTCCATGAATGCATCCGAACTCTCAGAGGTACAACGCTGCATCTGCAGAGTCTTAATGCTGTGTCTTCATTTTGCTGAGGAGTAGAATTTTGTTATGTACTACAGTGTGCAAAAGAAAGGATACATGGTATTTGTTTGGGAAATGTAACCTCTTTTTCCTTTGGAATGAATTCACTAACAGGAGTGTTTTGCCTTAGGTTCAGATTGCCCTTAATGAAGCTAAGCTTAGTGAAGAGAAAGTAAAGTCTGAGTGCCATCGGGTTCAAGAAGAAAACGCTCGGCTTAAGAAGAAGAAAGAGCAGGTAAAGACAAGTTCATGTCATGGAGAATGTAATTTCCTTCCTTTGCTCAGATCTCTCTTTAAAGAAAAGAAATATTTCAGGCCTTGTTCAGAAATTAGTCTATACTTCCCAAATCAAATACATGTACATGTTCTGTTCTTTGTTTTCTTCACAACTTTTTGTAGCTCTCAGAGTGATTTTTTTTGGCTGGAGGGTGGGTGCAGTTCAAGATAGGGTTTCACTCTAGCTCACGCTGACCCAGAATTTACTATGTAGTCTCAGGCTGGACTTGAACTCATGGTAACTCTACTACCTCTGCCTCCCCAGTTCTCTGATTAAAGGTATGTGCCACCACACCTGGCTGGGTTTATTCTTTTTCTTGTTAAATACCAATGAGGTATTAACTAGAGTGGCCTCAAAAGGACAATGGGTTAGCTTTTTAGGCCAAGAAAGAAGTATTTTATAACCCTCCTTTGAGCCATTACTATTTTGCTGGTGAAGGGAAGGTTACATGCCCAGGAGCTGAGAGGTGCCCACAGATTCCTATTGGAAGTAAATATTTGAATTAGCAAAAATTCTGAGGGATGCAGTAATTGAGGTCAACTTCCTTGACAGCTCCAATGTTCTTACTGCAGCTGAGGGTTGGGACCACTCACCACAGCTCTTTAACTGATGTTTTAGCTCCTTGTGACAGGCCAGAAAGGGGCTTGGCTACCTGTTCCTCCTAGTGACAGGACAAGGAGGGCCTGACTTCCTACTCTTCCGCCTGTCTCCCTCACATAGTCCCCTAGTCTCAGGTTTGAAAACCCTCGGCCATGGGAGTTCTTGTGTTCTGACTTTGCAGTTGCAGCAGCAGATTGAAGAATGGAGTAAATCCCATGCTGAGCTCAGTGAGCAAATCAAGTCCTGTGAGAAGTCTCAGAAAGACTTGGAAGCAGCTCTTACTCATAAAGATGATAATATTAATGTAAGTTCATGAGCACGTGTGCATGCTGAATCTCACGATTTTTTTCTGAGTTAGTGTTGAGAGGCTTTTACACCCGTTCACTTCTTTCCTAGGCTTTGACTAATTGCATCACGCAATTGAATCGGCTAGAATGTGACCTTGAATTTGAGGATCAAAATAAAGGAGGGAAGGAGTCAGATGAGGTAGCCAATGGAGAAGTGGGAGGTAAGATAGGTTTCAGGGAAGGTGGGCCATTTCCCTCTTGTCGTGAATTTAAGAACTCCCATGGCTTTCACTGGCTGAATCTTGTTGTACTCAGGGGCTGGAGCTGCTACCACTGGGCTTGCACATGCCTCTGTCCATGTGGCCCCGGCTGGGTTGTAGGGTTAGCAGTAGCTGTGCCACTGAGAAGAAGACATGCCCACTGCAGCCATTATTGTCTCATCCCTCAGCATGTCACACGCTGTGCAGCAGGGTCTTGCTCTTGTCTTTATGGAGATGAATTGTGTGTGGCTCTGGCTTTGAGACCGACCACTTGTGTTCAGAGGACGAAGTGGTTGGAATCATAGCTGTGAGACATGGTGCCCGATGATAGTGTGCTTATTGAGGAGGAAGTGCTTCAGATGTTGTTTCCCCAGTTGATTACTTGCTTAGTGGGTGTTTTAAGCCATATCTGGTAGATGGGGGGAGAACAGAAGAGTGAGTCTAAATAAGACACTTATCCTGAAGGAGGTAGATCTGGGACAGAAAAGGAGTTCTAGCTCACGTCTTCCTGCTCAACAACAGCTAAGATAACATTACTATTGAATAGACTGAGAATTGACTTTGTTTTAATCTAAATTTACAATTCTCTTACAAGTTGAAAAGTGTAATCAGTTCTGTTTCCTAATTGGTGTGTCCAATGTTTGAGTTTATATTGTTTTGAGGGAGTTAGGAAAATTTGAGTTTAAAAAAAAAAAGGGAAGAAAGGGTAACTGAAGCCTTTTCTCTTGTAGGTGACCGGAGTGAGAAGATGAAAAATCAAATTAAGCAGATGATGGATGTCTCTCGGGTATAGTCCTTTTTAACTAAGTCCCCCAAGTGCCTGTGAACTCTCCCATGTCTCCCTTTTAAGACTTCATCTTTTCTGTAATTTCTAGACACAAACTGCAGTATCAGTGGTTGAAGAGGACCTCAAGCTCTTACAGCTTAAACTGAGAGCCTCGATATCCACCAAGTGTAACCTGGAAGGTAGGTTCTTCTTGAGAAATCCCCATGTATCAAGAGAGTTCAAACTTCATTGGAAAGATAGACGGGTTCCCTGCTTTCATGATCTCTCCTCAGTACTACCCCTCACTCAGGTTCCCAAGTCCCTGTGCACACAGAGAAACTGTTTCACCCTTTCTTTACAGAACAAATAAAGAAACTAGAAGATGACCGCAGTTCCCTGCAGACTTCCAAGGCGGGGCTGGAAGAGGAGTGCAAAACTCTGAGGCAGAAAGTGGAGATTCTGAATGAGCTCTACCAGCAGAAGGAGATGGCTCTGCAGAAGTACGCTCTCTGTTCTGTGTTGTGTACTCAAGCAAATGCAGACAGTTTCCTCTTATAACTACTTACATTTATTTCCCATTTCTAGTTAGTAGAGCTGTGTCTGTCTGTCTTCGTACATTGTTCTCCACAACCTGCATGTGTAGTTCAGTGTAGGGGCGTGGATACAGGTGATATAGCCACTCCTGGGAAAATGCTTGTCTTGAAGTCTGAAGCCTATCCGTGCTCTGCCTCTCATCCCTTCCTCAGTGGTCAGTTATGTGACTGATACATCTGGCAGGTTTCTTCACATACTCTTTTAAGGGCCTGAGTGATCTACATGGCATTTTTTTATTGACAGTGTTCATACCTGTACATAGTGCATTTTGATCATAGTCTCCTCATATTGCTTTCTTTTGTCCGCCAATCTCCTTCCACTAAACCCCTTCTTTCCAACCAGTCTCTTCCATTTTTATGTCTTTTTCCCCCCTCTTCCATCCATGACATGTTCATGGGCTTAATATTGTGCAGCTAAAGACAGCTGTGAGGCCATGAATGCAAGGCCATTTTGTGTCCACCTCCTCCTCCATGATGTTTTCTGAGCCTTCAAAGGAGGGGTGACTGAGATGTATGACTTTTTTTCATATTAGAAATGCATTTTACTTTTATTTGAAAACAACTTACATTTTTAGACAGGATTTTAGTATATAAATTTGATTATGTTTTTATATAAAATATAAAGATTTCCTTCATTCCTCTTCCATGTGAAAGAGATTACAGGCCAGGAGGAAGATTTATTCAGTACACAAGAGTATGTCTTACATGGTGGCACTAGAAACAACTGGTGTAGTGAGTGTTGGGATTAATGGCGTGTGTCACCACACCCTGCTCTACTATTTATTCTACTAAAAATGAGATGTATGACACTCGGGAGGCAGAGGTGGGAGGCAGAGGTAGGAGGTTTGACTGAGTTCAAGGCCACCCTGAGACTACATAATGAATTCCAGGTCAGCCTGGACTAGAGTGAGACCCTACATCAAAAAACAAAGCAAATAAAACACCTCAAAATGAATGAAAGTTTGGATTTTAATAGTTCCAGAGTATGTGGCAAGGACATTAGGATTTTGGATTTCCTTAGTACTTATTTGGAGTAGTAATCTCACACACATCTCACATTTGGATCTAGGCTTTATTTATTTATTTGTTTATTTTTGTTTTTTTTTAAAATAATTTATTAATTTTCAAGCAGAGGCAGCAAGAGAGAGAGAGAGAGAGAGAGAGAGAGAGAGAGAGAGAGAGAGAGAGCGCACCAGGGCTGCTACCCTGGCTTATGTGGGTACTGGGGAATTGAACCCGGGGCCTTAGGCACTAGAGGCAAGTACCTTAACCGCTGAGCCATCTCTCCTATTTTTTTTTTTTTTAGTTAATTTTAAGTTTTTTTCTTCACAGAAATACCCAAATTATCTAAAATAGGTTGTTGTCTGTGGCAGACTGTTTGTGCTTGCAGTGTCAGTGTTGTACTTCTTGGCTTATAGGAGCACTCTGTAGAAAATAGCAGATTTAACCCTCAATGCCTCAGCTACTTAATGCACTAAACACTGAAATAATGCCCTGATCTTCTCTCTTAATTCTCTGCTCACCAAGCAACTGTTCAGATTCTCCTGAGTTTTGTTAGGTTAGCTCTAAGTGGCTTTCTCTCTTTGTTTTTTCGAGGTAGGGTCTCACTGTAGCCCAGGCTGACCTGGAATTCACTGTAGTAGTAGTCTCAGGGTGGCAGACATAAGGGAAGTAATCATCCCCTCCCTTAGTTGTGGTAAATTGCTCTGTGTTTCTGATCACAAGAAAGAAGCTTGTGTTGTCTCCAGCAGAGACTCCCTGGAGTATAGCTTGCAGCTTACGTTCATTTTATTTACTAGTGGTAGAAAATTACTGGGGAGAGGTTAGAAAATGCAAGTGATTTGCCAACAGGCCAGAGTTTGAATCCCTTTCTGACTTGTGATGTTTGGGCATGGGAAGTGACATTTGAAAAGATCAGACTGATTGTTGTGAGGAAAACTTGTTTTCTTTAGGAAACTGAGTCAAGAAGAGTACGAGCGGCAAGACAGAGAGCAGCGGCTGTCGGCTGCAGATGAGAAGGTGGTTTCAGCCACAGAGGAAGTAAAAACCTACAAGTGAGTGTGGGGTGGACAAGAGAGATTTGAGGATGAGGACACGCAGCTTATTTTCTCTTCAAACTTTATTGTGTAGAGACATAGCCCAGACCAATCGATAAGTGATGAGTGGATTTGAGCTACATGGGAAAATTTTAACTAATGAAAAAGTTAAGACAAATTTGCTTAGATGGAGTGTGGGCAGGGATACAAGGGAACTCGAGTCATGCACACAGCTCTGGGGGTTGATGTTCTGGAGTAATTGTGTAAGAAAGCAGCTTGCTGTGCCACTTCCCAGACCAGCACAATGACTGCCGTCTGATAGAGCCAGTAGTCCCAAATTTATTTAATTTTCTATAGTTACAATTAAGAAGAATGTATGAAGATAATCATAGCTGGATTATTTGAGAGTATATTAAAGGAAATTACAATCTACAAACGCAGACTTTCTAGCCATTAAATTTATATGAAATTAATAAATGATTGGTTTTAATTATATTGTACTTTTATTATGACTCTATAAAACATGTTTGTATATGTCCAATGAAATCTTTAAGACTATAGCTGTCAGAGTCAAGGAAACATAGCTGAGCTGTTTCAGATTTTATTTCGTTGTGTTTTACCTGATTAAAACCAAGTGTAATTCTTAGGCGGAGAATTGAAGAAATGGAAGAAGAGTTACAGAAAACAGAACGCTCATTCAAGAGCCAGGTAAAAATCATACTGGCTTACATTTAGTTGCAGCATACTCTGATATGGAGCATGGAGAATTCTAGTGAGCCCTAACCATGGGGTGTGTGTCCTTTCAGATTGCTGCTCATGAGAAGAAAGCTCATGATAACTGGGTAAGTTCTTTTCTTCTTTTTCTTTGTTTTGTGCATAGCCTACTACATCCGAATCTGAATGGTTTTTCTTGAACAGCTCAAAGCTCGTGCTGCAGAAAGAGCTATAGCGGAAGAGAAAAGGGAAGCTGCTAACTTAAGACACAAGTATGCAACTTTGGTATCATACTTTTGGTGCTTTGTAGAATGCACTAATGCTAGGTGAAATTGATTGCTAGTTCTTACTTAAATCCATTTTCCCCCCTAATATTCAAGATTACTGGAAATGACACAAAAAATGGCAATGCGGCAAGATGAACCTGTGATTGTAAAACCAATGCCAGGAAGACCAAATACACAAAACCCTCCCCGGAGAGGTAGGGAGCAATTTGGAAAAGGGTAGCATTATTATTAGTATTTTTGGTGCAAAATGTCAATAGAGTATTTCTGTAATAGTTATGATGGCCTAGAAATGGTCCCAGGAGCATTCTGCAGGAAAAGCTGTCTGAAAGGGGTAATCAGGCATTGCCGTTTCTAGGTCCACTGAGCCAGAATGGCTCTTTTGGCCCATCCCCTGTGAGTGGTGGAGAGTGCTCCCCTCCCCTGTCAGCAGAGCTGCCTGGAAGACCTCTTTCTGCCACACTCAGTCGAAGAGAAATGCCTAGAAGTGAATTTGGTAAGCATTCACATGCCACTTGGCAGTGAACTGTTTTCCTTTTGACCATTCTAAGGAAAACAGCATTCTAGAATTTGGTTCTGCCCAGTACTGAGAAAACTATTTCTTAATTTGTCTTAATGGATAGTGTACTGCAAGATCAGCTATAGAACAGAGTATTTCCTTCCTTCTTTTCTATGGGGTTCCTCTCAGATACTGTAACTACAGCCTTAAAACTTTAAGCAGCACACATTCTTCCACTTCTCATTACTATAATATGAAACATTTCTAATTTTATCTGTATATTTGCTAAGAATTCAGATTATATAGCGAGTTTAAAAATAGAATATGATGTCTGTGACTTGAAGCATGGGACAAGGACTTTAATGTGCAGAGTTGTTGCTACTCCTTAAGCCCAAGGCAGCCATGGTTTTAATACTTTTTTGTTGTTCTTGAGGCAGGGTCTTACTCTAGCCCAGGCTGACCTGGAATTCACTCTGCAGTCTCAGGGTGGCCTAGAACTCATGGTGATCCTCCTACCTCTGTCTCCTGAGTGCTGGGATTAAAGGCATGCATCACCACCACACCTGGCATGGTTTTAACTTTTAAGTCTGAAGAAATTGTGGCTCAGATGTGTGTGTGTGTGTGTGTGTGTGTGTGTGTGTGTGTGTGTGTGTGTGTTTAGTACTATCCACAATCGATTTTTTTCTCTTAAAAAAAAAAAAAAAAAAACAAATTACCTGTAAGTGCTGTGTTTTTGTCAAGGGTCAGTGGATGGGCTTTTACCCCATCCTCAGGGGCCAGCAGAGGCAACTGGGGAACACACTGCCTCTGCTAAGTGCTTCCTGCCTGCAGTGCGTGCAGGGCCTTCACTCTCCTTAGAGTGCAGGTCAGAATGTGTGACTCGCTCTCTGGCCTCTCACAGACCCAGGATCCAGCTCCACTCCCTTGATGAACAGCGGCTCCAGAAGCTCCTCCCCCGCTAAGAGGATGTCTGAGGGCAAGGTAAGCTCTCTTTCACTCTGGAAGGATGAGGTAACTCGAGGACGCAGACTTTTCCTACTGCACTTCTCTGCCTCATCTCCTGTTTGTGTGCTCTGTCCACTATTCCATTTGTTTTCTTTAAAAAGCAAACGGTTCCCCAAGAGCCTGAAGGTCCCTCAGCTACGAGCATGACTCCTATGGCTGAGTGTCCAGTTCCAGTAAGTACTGAGAGGTTGAGGACTGATTTTGCTGAGTGTGTTTCTAGAAAGAGAATGAGAAGCATGACACTGATCCTGTTTGCTTCGGATTAAATGGCAGCATTGGTCTCTTGATTTGGGGGTGTCACTGAAGTCTGACTGGTCCATTGTTGGTTCCTTTTCTTTCTTGTTTTGGTTAAATAATTAACCAGTTTAAAGAGCATCTGCCATAATTGTAACTACAGAATGAAAACCATTACTCCACCTGTACATGGACTTCATGTTGAATGCTAAGGCAAAATAAATTCATTACAAATTACATTATTCATTGTCATTATCTATTTTGGAAGTACGCTATTTAAAAACTCCTTCTTTGGGGGTGGGCATAGTAGCATATACCTTTAATCCCAAACTTGGGAGTCTGAGGTCAGCCTGGGTTACAAAGTGAGTTCTGGGTCAGCTTGGGCTACAGTGAAACCCTGCCTCTAGAAAAAGAAAAAACTTAAAACTTCTTTTGTATAGTAGGGAAATCCTATTTTGATCTGGTTAGACTGGTTATGGGATTTTTGGAAGTGAAACTGAACATGTATAATCCCCCTGATGAAGCAGCCTAAATCTGTTCACAGAAATGTATTCTCATGTGCATAGCTAGTATAGTAGCCAAGTCTTCTGGCAGTCCTCACAGGGCTGCAGTGCATTGATATCAATTCAACTGTTTAGTTTTCAACCTGGTTTCTAATAGAAGTTAGTGTCTCATACTGTGCTGCCAGTAAGTGAAGGGAATTATGAGAGATTTCCCTTTCTAATTCATGCATAGGACACTGTTGGAAAATACTCTAAAGGTCAGTACAGGACTCTAGGAACATACATCTCATGAGGAATGTTTTTATCAAGGGTAGTTTGGATGAGACTGAGATCCTTTTGTAGTTGAAGACTTCAGAGAGCAGAAACTGTTCTGAGTAGAGGGAAGCACAGGCTTGGAGTCATGCCTGTAGAGTCCCAGCTTGCCCTCTCTGTGCAAAGTATCTGATCACACATCTTTTAATATATCAAAGGCCTGTTTGAAGGTGTTCTGAGTACCTTCAGAATCATCGTAATAGTGACTTATTACTTGTGTAGAAGATGGATTTTCATTTTCCGTGCGATGATGAGAGGGGCATGAGAGGGATACATATAGTGAGCATGGCATGACCACTGTCACAATAACCCTTAAATGAGCTAACCGTCCTCTCACTTTGCCCTGTGCTTCTAAGAAACAAGGATGCGCTTGCTTGTGGCATCCTCCTAACCTCTGAGCTGGGCTGTTGCAGGCTGCTCTTGGCATAGGTACCCAATGTCTGCTTTACTGGTATTGAGCTTTTTACTGGCCAGTGCCATGCCGTACTGAAACATTTCAAAACTTTGCTTTTGTTCTGCAGGTTAACATGGCTACCAAAGGGCCCCCTTCGTTTCCAGGGTTGGCTGTCCTGGGTGCTCCTTTGGGAGGGCCTGTACCACCACCCATTCGATACGGACCACCTCCTCAGCTCTGTGGACCTTATGGACCTCGGCCACTTCCTCCACCATTTGGTACATGAGCTAAGCAGTGACTGGCTTCAGAGCATGCTCACGTGTTGTCTGGTACAGTGCATGACAAGCCAACCGAGTACATGCTTCTCCTAGGTTTAGGCACACGGGTGCCTGGGCATCTGCATACCGAGGGCATAGCTAGCTTTAAGGCCAAGAAAGCCAGACATGTCACTTCTTTAGATGCTTATTGAACACCCGGAAAAGATGGATGACACGTACCCTATGTCCTGAAGGTCACTTGTCATAACCTGTGACAAAAGCACAAGCAGCAGATCGCCTTGGGAGTAGACAGGTGGGAGGAGCTAAGGAGAATACAGGAGCAGCCCAGTGAATGTTGCTGAAGGCAGCAGTGTCAGGCCAGGCTGAGCTCGAGTGTGTGCAGTCAGCACTTTAGCAAGCGGTCCTTGGAGCAGCGAGGCTCGCATTGCCTATCTGTCACCTTGGCATGGCATATGGTACTTCCAAGAGCAGATAGAGCTGTTGTGAAGCAGAGCTGCAGAGGGAGAAAACGCCACAAGCTTGGAACTAAGTGGAGCCCGTTTATTCCTGTCTGCTGCTGCTGGCTGCAGGTTGTATTCACACTGCAGAGCCTGTTGCTGCACCTGTAAAGTCATGATGCCACCACCTGACCGTCTACAGTCATGAGAAATTAAAGAATATGTTAACATACTTGTAATAGTTATAGATTTATTGTTGGAAACTTACATGGCTTCATTTTGTTTTCTAGTTCCTGGTATGCGTCCACCAATGGGCTTGAGAGAATATGCGCCAGGTGTTCTGCCTGGAAAACGGGACATGCCTGTGGATCCTCGGGAGTTCTTACCAGTACACACACCGTTTAGACCTCCAGGTTCACTTGGTCCAAGAGAGTACTTTATTCCTGGTCCCCGATTACCACCTCCAGCCCAGGGTCCCCAGGACTTCCCACCACCACCTGCTGCAAGAGACTCGCTGCCTTCAGGCCCCAGAGATGAGCCTCCGCCTTCCTCTCAGAGCAGCAGCCAGGACTCCTCACAGGCTTTAAAGCCCAGCCCCTAACTTGACCTCTGACACTGAGTCAGAGAGAAAGCAAACTGTACACCATGTTCATTACAGTAAGGATTTCCTTGGCCTCAAAATCCAAGTTTGTTTTACAAGGTTTAAGCTGCCTAGCAATGTGCATTTTTGAGCCAAACAATTCAAAAATATTTTTTCCTTTAAATAAAATCACCTCTAAAGCTAGAACATATCCTTCCAACTTTGAAATGTGCAATAAATACCTGTGTTTTAGTTAATGTAGCATATGTAATTGCTAAATGATTTAGAATGCCATAAAATATGAACATTTCCTGTGGAAATGCTTTAAGAACATGTATTTCCATGACCTTGTTTTTAGTGTAACAAGCTGAATACAGCGCAGTGGTGTTTACAAGCTTGACCTTCGTTCTGTATTGATCACAAAGACTGTTACGCTAAAAATGTTTACTCAAGGATCGTAAACTATCTTCCCTGCTAAAGTTCTTTGTAGTAATAGTTCATAAAATTGTTTATTAATATTTCCCAAGTGCCTGTTGATTCATTGGACTGTCATGAAGGAAGCACGTTCACTCAGGCTTCTAGAACTGAAGAAGTCTGAGGTCCCACCTGTGCTGTCTGTCGTATGTGCCTTCCTGTGACCTTCAGTGCCTGTGTCTGCATAGGTCCAGGTATCTGACCTGAAGTCATTCTACCTCAGATTTTTTTTTTTTTTGAGAATAGGTGTGCCAGGACTTCCTGCTGCTGCACATGAGCACTGGGTGTATGTATGCACCACTTTGTATTTATCTGGCTTTACATGGATATTGGAGAATTGAACCCAGGCTATCAGGCTTTGCAAGCAAGTATCTTTAACCGCTGAGCCATCTCTCCAGCCAGGATCATTCTTTTTAAAAATATATAGAGTATTCTCTTTACCATAACCTTACAGGTAAATTTCAAGGAATATGACAAGGCAGAAGTCTCTGAGGAAGAATGAGCACTAGGAAGCTTAAATGTCTTTGGCTAACTATGGGCTGAACTCAATTGTTTGTTTTGAGATAGGACTGCACTCTGTTGGTCAAGTTAGCTTGAGATGATCCTGTCTCAACCATGCCTACCTCAATTCTTTGATAGATACTAGTCAAAAATTAATAGTCATGCTGGTCTTATTTAAAAACTAGTTAAGTCTAGGAATCCAGAATTGTATCATACTTAAATTCTTGTACCCATTACCATGGCATGTCTTTAAAACAATATGTATCGGGCTAGAGACATGGCTCAGTGGTTAAAAGTACTTGCTTGCAAAGCCTGATGGCCCAAGTTCCAATTCCTCAGCACCCGTGTAAAGCCAGACAAAAAATAGTATGTGCATCTGGTACTCATTTGCAGAGGCAAGAGACTTGCTGGCACACCCACACACACAAAAATATCAAAATGTTTTTAAGAATTAGCTCTGGAGTTACTTGAATGACAGTAACTTCAGCAGCACATTGAGACTTGACTTAGAAGATGAAAGGCCATGGCCCTCGCTGACATCACAAACCTGGACCACAACTTCAGCACAAAAGAAAAGGAAGCCAGGATCTTGAAAGAATAATTCTTTCAGAGTGAAGGAAATGTAAATTTCTCTCTCAGGTAGTGATCTCCTTGGCCTCTGTTTTAACAGTGGGAGAAATTATACCTAAAAGGAAAACTCCAGAATAACATACAACATTAACCTTGTAAAATAAGATTAAGTCACAAGCACAACTTCTGAATTTTTCTATCAACCTCTTCAAGACTCAAAGCTATACTGAAGTTACTATGACTTTTTCTTGAGAGAGTCACTTATGTAGTCCAGGCTTACCTCCTGAGTGTTGGGACAGGCATATGTCACCATGCCTAGTTAATTCTAAATTTAAATGGCATATAAGCAAGTTATGTCAGTAGGAAGCTAATCAAGTAGAAGAGATAAATTTATTTTTTAAAATTCATAACTAGAGAATTTCCCCTTTGAAGGCCTTTCAGTCTTACAGCATCAAAAAAAAAAAAAGAGAGAGAGAGAGAGAGATGTGGCTTATCTAGCCAATCTGTACATGCCTCCTCTCAGCTCCATCTCAGATCTGTCACTCCATGTCAGGAGTCCTTTCTGGATTGAGGGGAGAAAGCTGTCTCCCTATGAAGCATCATATCCATCTAGAAGCATTTCTACCACTGTGACCTTCTTCACTGGAAAGTGAATTTAAATAACTTCAGATGTGGGATCTGCATTAACTGCTTCAAGACAATCTGTCCTATCTTTCAGGTCTGAATTAAAGCTAAGCTCATCACACCGTGTTCAACCTGAGCACTTTGTAGTGCATATAAGCCATACTTCTGTGGCACACAGATGCTGCTTCATATAAATTATCACGTTGATATGATGCCTTATAGTCTGAGCAAAGAGAAAAATACCAGTTTTGCTATATTTTAATAGATTTCAAGGGATTATTTTCAGGTCCAATCAGCAACATCAAGCAACGGGCAGAGTCCTCCACAGGGAGCAGAGGGCTCCAAGCACCTGAGAATGTTTACACGACACGGATGATGCGGTTCTTGTCCCCAGAGGAGCTTACAGGCAGGCTGGGGTTTACAGCTCAGAGCTTAAGGGCTGTTGAAACAAATGAAGTAATTTAAGGCAAATTATTTATCCTCTAGAGCCATTATAGGTTGAATTATAGCATTTGAATTTAATCCAATCCAGATGAAAGGCAAGACTAAATTTGGTGGCAAATTCTTTCAGGCTCATTACTGTTTGTTTTTATTAACATTCATCTAGTAAACAGCTGGCCTCGTAGACAACCAGAAGTAAAGACTAGCGCCCTTGAGGTGCCAGGGCTAAAACAACCGTGGTTACTTATTTTACAAATACATTGAATGGTAGATGAGAGTCGTCACACTAGTTTAAAAGACAGTGCAGCCCCTCATGCATTGTTCATTTAAAATGAGTATTAAAATACACGGGTTGTATATCTAACCCTCAGAAAGCTCATCACAAATCTTAATGTTCTGTGTAACAAATACCCACCTCTTATGTGCTATCAAAGTTTTATTTATGCCTCATTGTTAAGTCAAAAGGAATGTAAATAGTTCATTTAAAATAAGCTAATGACCTGCATGTTTTCATATGGATGAATGTCAATATATCTACACAGGAAATAAATGGTGACTCTATCTACCTATATTAAAAAAAATAGATGATCTTTCCAGACTTTGCATACTCTTTCCAGACTGCACACTCATCACTGGAAGAAGGGGTATGCGGAATTTAAAGTTTCACAAAAGTTGTCAGAAAACAGCAGTTATTCCTGCATTATCTCATTAGTATCTGACTCAAATGCTCTTAGATTACATAATCTGAAAATCTGTCAGTATTGAGAAGGCTCCAATGTTAACCCAAGAACCTATCAGAAAGAACAGCAATGCAGTGTAGAACAGCGAATCCACAAGACTGCCAGCCGAGGCTCACTCAGAGAAACAGTCTGTCACTGGGAACACTCCACGTGGGATTCTCATCTGGCCAAGGCACATGATTTCTACACAGGGGGAGCATGGGATCAGGATAAAGTCCGGCCACATCTACAGAGCTGCCTAGAAACTTCCAGAACTTCCTAGGCTGCACCACTGGTCCAACTCCTCCCAAAGTAGTTCAGAACTAGTCTACCCACCGCAACCCAGAATAACCAAAATGGTATACTGAAGCAGAAGTGAGCAGATGTGTAAACTCTAGCACATTCTTATTGCTGTATTAAGTGTGAAGATCAGCACACCTACCACAACAGTACTGTTCCAGGAAGCAGGGTAGGAGGAATGGTAATGAGAAAATAGACAACAGCACAATTAATACAAAAGTAAAAATATGTTTCAAAATCTACAATAGGCCTGTATCCAAAGCAGTCTTACAGGTCAGTGGTGTGCTGAACTTTGAGTCCTTTTCTGTGGTAGAGTTCTGCAGTGGGCTTGCAGGCCGCTGGCAGGAGTCGGCTCATATCTGTTAAAGGATGAACATGCTTCACAGAGCCATGATGGTTTCTACTAAGTGATGGAATTCACAGAAGTTCCAGGTTATTTGTATCAGGATCATTCTTTGTGCAAAGTTTGATGCAGATGAAGATAAAGTGGTTTCTTGGTCAATAATTGCAGTTTCTTCCTTTTAAAGTCAGTGGGTTTCTTGTATCTGTGGCCACAAGAGAAAGATCATTGTTTAAAATACTACACTAGAGATGAGATGAGAAAGAAGCATGAAACAGTCACCATTAAAATAGTCCAAACCCTAGGTGCACCTTACTTACAGTTCTATTACAATGGGCCCAGGTTTAATTTCATCCATCTCCATGAAAGCGAAACATTTGGTGCTTGTAAACCTCTTTTTAGGCTTGTAGTGCTTGAACTCAAAGAAGATAGCTGCACCTAAGGAGTTCAAACAAAACATGAACCAAAGACCGTTCTGTGGTGGGCAGTTTCCTTGATCGCCAGAAGCGTATGGCAAGCTTGGATTGCATAATTTACAAAGTAATCTGTGTGCAAGAGTCTGGAGATGTGTGACTTACTGTGGCTATCAACAAATCCCTGTGTGTGTGTGTTTGACATTTCTACACATCACCTAATCTACACAGCAGTTAGAACTTTCTGGCCAACTCAAGAATGTTATGTGCACTGGTAGGACCATGAGCCACTAAACAGAAAAAAAGTCCAACAGAAGATACTTGGTAAGTATCAGTAACACTCACATAAATATTTTAAAATTCATTTGCAATGAGAGAGAGGGAGAGAGACAGGGCACTCCAGGGCCGCCTCCTACTACAAATGAACTCCAGATGCATGCTCCGCTTTGTGTATTTGGCTTTACATGAAAACTGGGGATTCAAACCCAGGCCACCAGGCTTTGCAAGCAAGCACCCTTAACCACTGAGCCATCTCTCCAGCCATGCAGAAATAGTTTCAAAAAATGTATGCACTAAGTAGACTAGGCAGTTAGGAGTCCTTTAAAAAAAAATTCAAGCTTAAATTGCTTCTACTCCTCCTCAATCAAAACCCCAAATCCTATTTCGTAATGGTCCGGGATCCAAGCAACATGAACCACAGTTATGAAGCATCATCTGCTTGGTTCCTAAGTCCTACTTGAGAGTGAGAAGTGTTATTTTTCTCCCTGTAATTGTCGAGATGGTGCTATGGACGGAAGGAAGGAAGCCTATGCTCTCAACAGTCAAGCATCCATATGGAATTTAGTTTTATGAACCCAAAGACCACCAGATAAACTTTCCAACCTGCAAGAGGAAAACAAGCTAGGCATAAAGGAACGTTACCAACAAGCCAAGAACAACTGGGAACCAGTGAAGTGGGTAGGTGCGATAATTAACTGCTGCCCCTTAGTGCTGTCTTGGGCTCGTCTGATTTTGTCTTTTGAAGACAGTAGACTTGTCAGTTTCTCAGTGACCACACAGCTTGTAACTGACTAGAACACCAATGCCTGAAGTGTGTGAACAGCTCTGGTGCTTCACGCAAACAGCACCTCATATGTCAAGAGAAGAGAGTGCAGGAAGGAAATGCCAGAGACAAAGTGAATCAATAAATCTGGGGGGACTTCCGGTTCAAGATGGCTGACTAGCAGATGCCACGTCCCTCGGGTAACAAGGGTCAGGGTTTTCAGCAGGGATCCAGGTCGTGGACTTAAGCTGCAGTCACACTCTGAGCCGCAGATACCTCCCAGCACACGATTCTCACCAGTGGAAGCTTCCATTGAGGACCGTGCTCGCCAGAGGCAGATGCAGCGAGAGAGCTGGGGCCCATCTAACCCTACCAACCAACCGTAAGCCGATAGCTGAGATTCCGGCAAGAGAGGACCCACCACAGTCATATCGTGGAGGATCCAAATGGAACCCCGCAGAGAATGATGGGATGAACAAGGGGCCCACAGCCACAGCCATTAAATCAACACAGGATAAGCCAGTGAGACAGAAACCAATGATTTCGACACAAAGACCTCTAAGCTCACAACCTTAAAGCAGCCTTAATACTCATCCACCACGA
>PVHP010029148.1:0-22616 GCA_004024765.1 Zapus hudsonius
ACGATCCTGACCAGCTCTTCATTTTACCAGTGGGTAATGAAAGCCTCAAGGCCATGGTAGGTGACATAGAGAAGCCCACTCAGTCACTCAAGACGGAAACACAGGAAAGTTTAGATCCGAATTCCATTTCCAATGAGAAGGATTTTGCCACTGGGACTTTTAATTTCCACATTTTAAGCCAGGCTGTTCTGACACCATCACTGTCTTCTTATCACCATGCTTCTTCATCTAACTGAAGGTTGGGTGTTTCCTGTAATTGTTGCTATGTGTCAGACATTAGAGGGCTGAGGAAAACTGACAGGGAATCCCAAGTGACTACAGAGCGTCAGATACCAGACACCCAGCTTCTCTTGGTCCACCGGAGCTTTGTCACTGAATTGCCAGGTCCACTTGAGCTTAAGCAAGCCAGGGGAAGTTTTTGTCCAGTTTGTGTGTGTGACATCTTCATGACTCCACTTCAGGGGAGACAGAAGAGCCAGGAGAGGCACTTGATGTTTTCTGAGAGGAGGCCTGCAGGGCTAGACACTAAGAGCACTTGCACTTCACCTTGGCTGTGGGATTCAGGGAGCACTGTTGTCTGGGAGCACTGCCTTGTTTCTGCCCTACCTGGGAGACACTTGTCTTCCCTTTAAATTTGCAATGTATGGTCTGAGGGAAAGATTTAATTTTTATGAAATGTATATTTAATTTTTCATGAAATGCATACACTTTCTATACTCTAGAAAGACTTGGTTTGAAAAAAGATTCAAATGCCAGACATTGTTCTTGGGACCTGTCAACAGTGTCAGTCACTTCTCTAAGCCATCAACTCAAGAGTCGCCCTGGCATTGAGACGAGTCCCCTGGCATTGAGATGAAACAGTGGCACTTCCTGTCTTTGATCTTCCCATCACTCCTGAAGGAATGTTAGAGGGAGCTGAGCTCCATCTTCTTAAAGAGTAAAATTATCATGGAACCATAACAACTGATGGAGATTTACAAATCGTCACTCTTAGGGCTGGTTCTGGGCTTCCCATCCTGAACAAAACTGACATTTGGGGGAAGTTTCTGTGGTGGGGTTCTCCTGCACTTTTTGAAAATATTTTTATTTATTTGCAAGTTGAGGGAGGGAGAGAAGAGAGAGAAAGAGAGAGAGAGAAAGAGAGAGAATATTTATGGGCCCAGCAGGAACTTTAGCTGCTGTAAATGAACTCTAGATGTGTTCACCACTTTGCTTATCTGGCTTTACTTGGGTACTGGTACTGTAGAGTCAAACCCAGGTCAGTAGGATTTGCAGGCAAGTGTCTTAACCATGGAGCCATCTCCAGCCCTCCTGTGCTTTTTTAATAAGTTGATGAATTCATATTCCAGTAGATTAGGTAATAGATTAGGTAATAGCCCCATCCCTCAATGTGGCATCATAAGGTCTCTAGGCATGATCATGGTCAAATGCCCTTTAGGGGCCAAAATCCCCCAAGATATTGAGTAACTGATAATACAATGTCTACAAATCAAATGCAGTCTCTGCATTGACAGGGGATTGTTTAATTCTTTGTATAAGAATGCTGAAGGCAGAGCTGATTTCTTTAAAGCATAGAGTAGCTGGATACCCACATTGGCCATGTTACCAAGATCTCTGGACCCCTGATTCTTTATCTATACATGGTGATAAAAATTAAATGGTATACTGTTGGGTGTAATTGTTTCAGGATAACTGAGTTACTAGTTAACACTTATGGTGTATTTCATGTGTTTTTAACTAAGTGTTAACTCTTGCTATTAGTATCAGAAAGCTAGTAAACTTGGCACTCTAACTGGTACACCTCTTAGCCATTTAGTAATTTCTTGTGGCCTTGGGTAACTGGATTAATGGGGGAAAGATTATTTTAAAAATTAATAATGATCTAAGCTTGAAACTTAAAAGAGATCATCTCCATTTTGACTTGTTCGCAAACTTTAAATATTGAATTTTATTTGCATAAAGATTCTACTTTGCTCTGGTTTCTGAATCAGCAAGAAATGTTGACAGAGTCCTTGACCTTTTTCAGTCTCTCTTTGATGTTCACTTTCATTGGTTCTGGGAAGACTTTACTTCAAAGCTATCATATTAGTGAGCATTAATGGAGCAGGATCTTTAGGTCATGAAAAGATCATCACCATCTGTAAAGCTTAAGAAAAAAATTGAGAATAGGTATGAACAAATATTATGTCTAAGCTTTTAATAATAATGAAGCCATTTTATTATGCTTTTCATTTTTTATGTTCATATATATATATATATATATATATATATATATATATATATATATATATATATATATATGGTGTGTGTATGGGAGTGTGTTTTGCAGCACCTGTGTGGAGATCAGAGTATGACCTTTATTATGGCCCTTGCTTCCATCTTGTGTGAAACAGGGTCTCTCTTGTTTTTTACCACAATGAGCACTAGGCTGTCCTGAGTGTCAGGATTCTCCTGACACCACCTCCAATTGCTGCATTGGAATTGCAGTGTTTACAACTTGAGTCCAACTTTACACCAGTTCAAATTCCAATTGTCAGGCATGTGGCAGAAAAAAAACCAAACTTTAACCCACTGAAACATTTTTCCAGTTCCCTACTCAGTTTTATTTTTTTTGAACAAAATAAAGTAAAACACATCACCCACAGACACACATTGGACTCTAGTATGGCTTTGTCATGACCATCTCTGTGGTCTTGGAGGTATCACTTCAACTCTTTCAGCCTGTATTTCCTCTTCAGTCAAACAGGCATGATAACCTTCCCCCATCCACAGTGCTCTAATGAAAAGCAAATGGACTAGTATTTGAGAATGTACTTTAGGAAGTCAGCATATAATAAACAGGACAGTACTATTTTGCCTTTTCCACTACTGTAACTGCTATTCCCATTATCATAACTAATACACTGAATTTTCTATATCACATTCTGACCTTGTTAAATAAATAGTTTAACCCCGATAAGCAGAGAGGCAGCAAAATTCTCATCAGCCAGAGACCTTATCACCCTGGAAGAATCCTGCAATTTTTCGAGCAGTTGGAATAATTTTTATGCATTCACAAACAGAATAAAACACTGTAGAAACACTCAGAAAAAAATCCCTTTATCCAGAATACATCATATTGGTCTCTTTCAACAGGAGGTAAACCTATGTCCTCTTTGAAATCACTAATGATAAAATTGCCCAGGTATGACATTTTTATTATATGAACATTCATGACTCTAACACATGAAAATATATAAATATATTTTTACTTTTATTAAATCTTCCTTAATTTGCTATTGTTTGCTTTAGATGAAGTAAGTAATATCACCAGTGTAGTTCAATTTTTTTAAGAAAAATTGTGCTCAGAGAATGGGGCTCTGATGGATCAGTTTTCTGAAAAAGCCTCATGGTTATACCATAGCCTTGATGCTATGTTATAGCCAAGGGGGAAATAACTCATTTCCAACTGCTTTTCCCGAGTGTATGGCCCAGTGCCTATGACCTAGTCATGAATGAATGAATGTGTGCCTGAATGAATGATGGATGAAAGGATGAAAAGAAGGATGTATGGAAGACAGGATGGTTGGTTGCTTTATAAGTATGCTGGGATTCTGATAGAAAATCAAAAATAGATTACAAATATTATTACAAATATACAAATATTATTCAGCTATGTTCCCTGGTATCTATTTGATTTGGAAAACAGCTTTGTTTTTCAGTACAAAACAATCCAAATTCTCAGAGATCACGTTCATGCTATGGGACTCCTAGCTTCCACACCTGAAAGATCAAATAGTCTAATGCAGACAGATGATGAGGACACGCTCACTTTTTTCCCCCGTGCTGTCCAATTCTAAAATTGACACAGTTCTCTTCCAATTTATGATCTGCATAACTTTCCCCAGACATTATTCCACTTGCTATCATAAAAGACGGATCTACACTATAACTACTCAGTTCTGCTTATCTAACAGCTTCCAGATGGCTACTTTGTGTGCTTTGTTTTGGGCTTAGCCAAGAAAAAAACACAGAAGATTTACCTGTCTGTCTCTGCATTTGGTTATTTGGTAGAATACTTACGTGTTCTGATTGGTGTTGCCATGATTCATGAATGGAATTAAAGTCATCAGCTCTCCCTGGTACCCAGTTGCCCTGGGGATTACAACTGCTATCCTGCCTGGGGGATATTGGAGTTCCTTGACCAGGAATATCAATCAAATTGTGGCTAGAAGAAGGATGTCAGACTTCTCATGATGAGATCAGGAGCATGTAAATTGCAGAAGAAAACCAGACCTGGAATTCACCAAGCAGTCTCAGGGTGGCTTTGAACTCACAGTGATCCTCATACCTCTGTCTCCCAGTGCTGGGATTAAAGGTATGCAGCAACATACCTGGAGTCTTTTTGGGATTAGATCAGGTACATGTTAAGATGCAGTAGAAAACAGAAAATCTGATATTTTATTTTTGGTGTATGCATTGCATTCTTTGTGTGTGTGTGTGTGTGTGTGTGTGTGTGTGTGTGTGTGTGTGTGTGTGTGCACATGTGTTTGGAAGCCAGAGGTTGGCATTGGGTGTCTTCCTCAGTCACTCCTCACCTTATTTCCTTGAGGCAGGGTCTCTCATGTGAACCCTGTGCTTGCTAATTCACTTAGTTAAGGATTACAGGTGGGCTTCTATGTGTGCCCACGTTTACGTGGGTGTTAAAGATCCATTGAACCATCATCCCAGCCCAAAGGTGGTCTGTTTCTATGTGTCTATGAGTGTGGTAAGAGAGAGAGAGAGAAAGAGAGAGAGAGAGAGAGAGAGAGAGAGAGAGAGAGAGAGAAAGAGAAAGAGAAAGAGAAAGAGAGAGAGATGAGATGAGATGATACACCAAGGTAAGCCAAAGTAGAGATGGATTGAGAGCCAGTAAGTCCTTTGTGCCATTTCTGGGTTCTTCTCTACTCTGATGTGCCAAGTGTTGTTACACCTGTATCCTTGGAAAGTCATTCAAAGTGGATTTAACACAAAGAACATTATGTACAGATGCCCAAACTACCCTGAGAAATGCATTCTGTCTATGGCCATGTGCTACAAACTAGGAAACAATGGTAGTTTGAATGTGAAATGGCCCCCTGGCCTCATGAGTTTGTCATTAAGGCTCATACCCAATCCCCATCTGGTCGCAATTTGGTAGGTGGAGCCTTGCTGGAGGAAGTAAATCGCTTGGAGTGGGTGATGGGGGCATTCTAATCCAGTTCCCCATGGCCAGGGGTAGCTCCTCTTGCTTCTAACTTCAGCTGCTTGGGCAAAATGTGACGCCCAGTGTCTGCTCTGTCATTCAATGATGTAACTTTTCCTTGAGTCTTTAAGCTGATGGTTGGAGAGAAGGCTTGGTGGTTAAAGGTGCTTCCCTGTAAAGCCTGATGGTCAAGATTTGATTCCCCAGTACCTGCAGGTACACAAAGTGGAACATGCATCTGGAGTTCGTTTGCAGTGGAAAGAGGCCCTGGCATATCCTCTCTCTCTCTCTCTCTCTCTCTCTCTCTCTCTCGCTCTCGCTCTCGCTCTCGCTCTCGCTCTCACTCTCGCTCTATCTCTCTTTTTCATTCCTTATAAAGGAATAACCATTTAAAAATCTTTTAAAATAAAGATTGTAAAATAAAATAAACCCCTTTCTCTCATAAGCTGCTTTGCTTTGTTTTGTTTTGTCCCAGCAACAAGAAGGTAACTGCAAACAGATACAAATGTTTCTGTTACTTTTTTCTCCTGGACACACCTCCAAGTTCAATGGCTGACCACTGTCAACACAATGACAGGTCTGACCTCAAACACCAGCCTCTTCCCACACGTGCTCCTTGCCTCCTAGGTAACCCAACCTCTTGCGCACAGGTGCATCTGGGAAGTTGTAAGAGTTAATCTCTGCAGAGCCATTGTGGGTGCAGTTGTCAAAGAGGAAATGTCCTCACATTACCATGAACCAAATGATCTCTCAGATTTCGTATGGTCCACAATCACTCACCTGCCCACGGACGTTTTATTGCCTTCTGTCTTCCCTGTCTTGTGTTATTTCCATTCTTCCGTTTAGGCATTTTAGGATCGTCTTCCAAGGAAACTACCTCAAGCTAAGTCCCATATCTGCTCTGAAGAAAATCAATGTTCCTTTTGAAAAAGGCCTTCATTGTTACATGAATGATAAAACTGGACCTCACTTGTGTCTTTACCCAATACTAGCCAGATGTCAGAGCAAAAAGACTCAAGACACTATATTTTAAATGTTGTTATAAAGCACGGACCTCAATCCTAATTGGTGAAAGATAACAATAGTCTGCTAACAAATATCTTGGGATGCAACTTAATATTTCAATGATGGCTTGCTTTATTGGGAAAGACATATATATATATATGTATATATATGTAATATATACATAATACATATGTAATGTATGTATATATGTGTATATATAATGTTATCTCTGTGGTTCTTCTCTTTCAGAAAATGTGGTATAAAAGGGAGAATATACTGAGAGTATTTCAAATTGCATTTCCAATTTTGTAAATTTATACATTTTTAGAATCATGGACACAATCTAAGAATTGCTGAATCTTGATCTTCTGAGTTACAAAATGTGAAAATGAATATGTCTTGCATAATTCATAGAAATTAAATTTTACAGTTTTCTACTGGCCCAGTAGTTGACTGTGACTATAGCACAGAGACAACATAGCATATATCTTAAAAGAATAAATACAAATATATATACAGTAAAAAATTTTTAAAAAGGATCAAGCTATTTGTCTTCATTGTGTCTCTTTACACTTTGACATTCTGGTGGGAGAATATTAATCCTCAGCATATGACAGTTCTATCATCCTAGGCCTGGCTAATTTTACCAACTCTGCCTGAACTCAAAGAGGGTTTCATTTTCACTAATTGATTGGGTGAGCTCACACTGAAATACATCTTGGCATGTATTGACCTATATCCTCGAATTCCTACTTCTTACTTACAGTTAAGGCAAAGAGGAACATTAGTCTTGAAAATCATGACCTTGTTAAAAAGCACTCCTTCAAGCCATGCACACTGGAGCATTATGAGAGTGTTCAAGTTGATTATGTATTTTTTCTTAATAAGTCACTTGTCACTGATTTAAACCTTAGGAGTGGAACTTAACCTCCAGCTTCACGTCTGTATTCCAGACAGGCTGATTCGAGCATCTTTCCTTTGACTGCTAGAAGAGAGTATTTCCTGTTAGGTCAGAGAGTACATGCCTAAGATTTTTCAGGAAAAGGGTCAAGGACTTGAGGTGTGACCCCTCATGTCAACCACTTTCCGTTTATCCCAAGTACCTGTGTCACTTCTTTTGCATGATTATCCTATCCGTTTGCAAAGAATTTCAAGGGCACCGGGAGGTGGTTTTTATATTCTCCTTTTTCCTTCTCTCTTTACTTAACAGTCTTTCTTTTACACACACACACACACACACACACACACACACACACACACACACACACACACACACACGGGTATCACTTGCCACACAGAATGCCAAAGGTCAACACGTGCTGATTATTTCCTTGACCTATATTAGAATCTCACCAGTAGCTTATGGCACCATCATTTCTTTGCCTTCCTACAAGATAGACCAAGCAGTTTTATATTTCTTTTATAGATTTATCCATGCCTATTATGTGGGAGTCGTTGTTAATCTAAAGAATGAACATGAAATTGGGGTCCTTCTGCCACACAGACACCAGAGGGCCTTCAACCCACAGCTGGGGTTTTGAGTTAACTTTCTACCCAGGATATCTGTCTTGCATTGGGAGAGTATATGTGAGCCAAGTAAAATAGGTCCCTCCAGAATTTCTGAGCTGAGACAGCCATATTATTCATTCCTGTCACAGCGCACAATCCTGTTTATAAACATTTCTCTCCCTTTCTAGAAAGTATATTTTCATTTCCTGTGAATGTTGGGGGAAGCCCAGTGTCAGGCTGTAACAAATTTACTGAATAAGGACGTAGACATAGAGTAAAAGAGGAATAGTTTTTTTTTAATTAAAGTATCGTTTCTAATAATCCACATAGTAGGCAAGATAATAAAGCTACTGTAATTTGTGGAGTTATGGGAAAGTTTTACCCCCAGTTATGTCAGTAGAGAAAAAGGAAATCTAATTCACAAGTTTCTACCATTAATTCTGTAACTCTAGCATATTTAAATAATTAATAGGTGTTTAATTAAAAATAAAACTCCAAAGCCAAGCAAGATGTTTATCTTAGTACCTTAGTATTGTAGAAGAATATTATTGACAAGTTAGTCATGGTAGTTTAAATATTGTTTCTTGTAGGTAACATAAATGAAAGTTTGCCCTATTCAGCTCCATTCTATGATTCTATGATGAGAGATACCTAGGAAGCACCTGACCTAGACTATAAGCTAGGTAGGAGAAAGTGGGTCAGGCAGGATCTGGCTGTTGGGAAATGAGTCTCAAAAATAGAGAGCCATAGAACCCCAGAAATTGTGAGGCCCCTGGGCACTTCAAAAGGCCTGCCAGGGAAGCCTGAGTGCTACCAAAGCTCATAGGAGGCACAGGGAGAATCAGGAACAGCAGCTTGGGAGGAGTGGTCAGCTGTCCACTCTAGAGAGAGAACCCCAAGCTCTCTAGGCAGCTGAGGAAAGCAGGGTGTGTAGGAAGCTTCCATGAGAATCCAGTGATCCCGGCTGCCTTGGTATTCATTCCCTTGTAGAATCTGCTCTATTTGAAACTGGATGAACCTAGTGACTTGTTCCCAATGAAGACAGCATGTGAAAATTACTTTTGCAAGGTGAGCTATTAAAAGGCTGTGGTTTGGGGCTGGGGAGATAGCTCAGTGAGTAAGAGAGCGATGCAAGCATGCAGACCTGAGCTCAGTACCCAGCACCCCTGGGACAAGCCAGGCGTGTCTATGCACATCTGTTTAGTCCACACAGGAGGATCTCTGGGGCTTCCTGGACATCTGCCATAACAACAGCAACAACAACAAAAAAATAAGGAACAGATTCAGCGCTAGAATCTTAAGGAAACAAGGCAGAAGTGTGATAGAATAGTGCATCCGACATCTTCCTCTGGCCTTTGCATGTATGTGTGCTCATAATGTGCTCATGTGTACACTGGTGTGCATACAGCACACACACACACACACACACACACACAAAGGGTGTAGTTTCAATGTTGGATTCTCTCTCTGTCTCTCTCTCTGTCTCTCTCTGTCTCTCTCTGTCTCTCTCTGTCTCTCTCTGTCTCTGTCTCTCTCTCTCTCTCTCTCTCTCTCTCTCTCTCTCTCTCTCTTACATACGCACAATTTTGGTGAATTAGGTTGTCATGTGCATGGTCCTATGGAGAGGCAAAGGATTCTCATCTACAGTCAGTGACCAATCAGCAAAACCTGAGACCTGTCAATAGCAAGTGATTGACATAAACCAAGCTTCTTTATGTTTAGCTCTAAGGACCTGTGCTCCCCCTCCCCAACTAACATTTTGCTTACATCTTTGTGAGAGATTACAGGTGGCTTCAGGAATCTCCCTAAGTAGTCCCTGAATTCCTGATCCCCAGAAATGGCAAAATAATCAGTTGGTTTTTTAGGCTAGAAAAACCTGCAGTAATCTCTTACTCAGTAATGACTAATATAAAGATGAATTAATTTTGCTGAATATATTAGTTATTCATTTAAATTATTTACAAAGTCTATTATATTTCTGTTCACATAAATAATGGAATAAGGTCTCTTTTCTTTAAGAAACTCATTTTTTACAGGATTTGTTTTTTGGCATAGAGTTCTGAAGCTTGAGTAAAGGCAATCCAGCAGTTTGTTTGTCTCTTAACAGATATAAAAAAGTTACTCATTTGAATACCTTCCCCCAAATTTGAAAATGATAAATATGTAGAGATGAAAAATTGTAGACATTTTCTGCCCTATTCTACTAAGTCATTTTTTACCATTCCACTGTTAAATCCTAACTTGCTCCTTTGAAGGTTTCCTCTTTCTCGGAATCTCCAGTTTAACTTTTGGTACTCATTCTAAATATGATATTCACAAATAATGTTGGAAATAAAGATATGATGGTGCAAATTAGACTTTTGACCTAAAATGTTAATTTTATTCATTCATTCATACACTCATTCATCTGTTACCAACATATTTATTAAGGACATAAATAATGAAGAAATTAGGTAATAGTTATTGGGAATATCAAGATATTCTTTTAAGTGTCATTCAACTTAAAATAGAGAATCAAGCAAAGATACGCTATGGTCTAAATGCTTCTATCTCCATTCATATGTTGAAATCTAGGTGCCCAAAGTAATGGTAGTCCGAGGCAGGACTCTTGAGGAAATGATTAAGTCAGGAGAGTAGAGCCAATCATGAATAGGCTTAGTGCTCTTATTTAAAAAAATGAGATGTCCCCCAAGTCTATCCTGCCACATGTGACATAAGTTGAACCATATAAACCAAAAAGTAGGTCCTTACCAGTTACTGACTTTGCCAGTGCCTTGATCTGAACTTCCTAGAACTGACATTTCTGTAATTGTTGCACTTCCTAGTTTTGGGGGTTTGAATGTATATAAATGTCCCCCATAGTCTCAGGGATTTTTTTTTATGAAGACTGAGCTTGCTACTTAAGTCTCCAGGAAGAGCCCTGCTGGGGAGGAGGTGTGTTATTGGGGCAAGATCCTTAGTCCATCCTACAAGGTGTGTTCAGAGCCCTTGAGCCCTGGCTGAGGAAGACACCTGATGTTGACCTGAGGCCTCCACATGCAGTTCACACATGTGTGCCTAAGTGTACACATGCATCTACACACATACAAATATGAATACATGCATATGCACACCATTAACAAGCCAAAATAAATTAAAAGGAAGAAAAGGTCATGCACCTGTAGCTTACTTTTCTTTTATCAAACCTAAAAACCCTTAATTTTAGCTAGACAATCATTATTAGTCTCCAAATCTTTCTTGTAGATAACACCTCTATTACATAGGTTACTTTCCAAGGACCTGAAGATCTCTATGGATTCCTCCCTTAGACCAGCAGATTTCTGACAGAGGAACTGAAGCGAGATAGAAAGGCTTGGTATCCCCATCCTCATGTTGTGTCTACCTTCTTTGTAGCCTTAACCTTGGACTAGAGACACCCATCAGGTGTTTTGACTGAAAACACCAGTGGAAACAGGTGACACCCAAACTTACTCCCAGGAAAGACATGGCTCTTCCCATTCACGATTTTTTCTCTCTCTATTCTCATTATTCCTGTTCTCTACGTCTTCAGTCCTCTGGATTAGACAGGCTGATTTGCAAATCAAGGCTCTGTGTCTATCTTCTTTGGCTACTTAATGAAGTTCTCTGGTCATGAGTCATTGGTTTTATGAAGAGTGGCAGAATCAAACACTTTTCTCAGCTCCCATGAGAGCTCATCATTGCCAAATGCATTTGATCGGCTCAAGAAACGGTAAGACTTGAACTTCTTTGTGGAGGTGGATGGACAGAGAATCAAGCCCAGGCTTTTGCATTTTGTTCTGTCATTCCTCCTCCTCCCTAGTTAAATGTGAGCACCTGTGTCCTAGAGACTTTGTGTGTCATTCACCCAATGGACAAAGGACAAACCCAATGCTGTGCTGGGAGAGGCTTGAGAGGTAGCAACCTAAGTGTGTGTATCTTTCTTCAAAGTGTGGTGTTTTCATGGCAAAAGGGCTGAAGAAAGTCAGTCTGCTGAGAAAAAATAATATGAACTGTGAACTGTTGCTTCCTCTCTCAGTTTGATATTGTACAGGGAGGTATAAGATAGCAACTTACTCATATACATTTTCTATTTTTAATTTGCAATTAAGTTCCCTTTGGAATCCTTGATGCGAAATACCAAGGAAACGTTACATTCTAGGTGCGTCTTTCGCTTCTCTAGGGGCTGCTGTTTGGGAGAGTTGGTGAGTACACTTACTGAGTGTTCATGCTCCAAAGATGGTTATTGTGTTCTTCAGAAAATAATTGAGGAGGCCGGGCTTGGTGGTGCATGCCTTTAATCCCAGCGCTCGGGAGGCAGAGGTAGGAGGATTGCCATGAGTTCAAGGCCACCCTGAGACTACAGAGTGAATTCCAGGTCAGCCTGGGCTAGAGCGAGACCCTACTCGAAAAACCAAAAAAAAAAAAAAATTGAGGAAAGTAAGCAAGTGAAATATGTAAATAAGGAATTTTAAAAGTGGACAGATTCAAAACTTTCCAAGAATCCCAAAGCTCAAATAATATTTAGAATGCTTGAGACATCGAAGAAAGACTTCTTCCAGTGGGAAAGCGTGGACCTACTGGTCTTTCTAGAGTTTGGAATGATAAAGTGTTCTTCATAGTTTCTGATATAGGCTTGCATATCATAGTATGAATTCATTTGATGATGAGTTTATTTTTTGTTACAGTAATTACAAGACATATCATTATATTCATGGTAGGCAGAATAATGGTGTCCCAAAAAGGGCTATTTCTCAAACCCCAGGGCCTTCAGGTGGGTAGTTTTTCTGATTTATCTGGGTGGGTCCAAAATAACACAAGGATCCTTTAGAAATGAAAGAGGAAGGCAAGACATTTCATGCCCTCTGAGCACTGTGGTGTGAAGATTAGACCCACCATTGCTGGATTCAGATGGAGACGCCCCTGAGCCAAGGAGTGCCAGGAGAGGCAAAGGGATGAATCTCCCCTTAGAACCTCCGGACACAAAGCATTCTTCGTGAAAGCCGATTTTAATCCAATGAAGTGTCACTTCAGTCCTTGACTCCCTAACTTATACCCTATAGTGTTGCTTTGGGCCATCCATACCGAGATAATTTGTTACAGCAGCAATAGGAAACTAACCAAGGATTCTTTTATTAAGTTTATCTTATGGGAGGTTAATCACAAGGATCTGACAAATAACATCAAAACAGAATGCCTGAGGTTGAACACAAAGCTTAGTGGTTTTGTTCAGTCTGGTTATGTCTGTGTTAACAGAAATGTGTAATACTTGAGAGCGTACTATTCTACTGAACCCTCTTGAAAAACTGAAGGGAAGTTTTTAGTCTAGAGAAGGGTTGATCATTTCACAAGTGTTTTTCCAGCCACCCAGTGCTGGAAATAACTGTGTGTGTGTGTGTGTGTGTGTGTGTGTGTGTGTGTGTGTGTGTTTTCTGGGCTGCATCAGCTGTCATCAGGACAGTTCTGTCCCATGTCCTTTTTTCGTCCTCTGCTACTTTTCTTCAAGGTCTCTGCATCCTGTTTTCCTCACTTGTATGTCTCACAATACCCTTTCCTTTCTGTCTTTGCTCTTCTCTTGTCAGCCATCATTAGCAATTGTAGACAATGTTGTTAACTTCTGTTTATCAAAATATTAAAGTTTAGTACATCCAATATGTTATGTTTTTTTCAATGGTCATGTTACAATGGTATAGTATATGTTTTATGAAAATAGTTCCACTTTTGATAATTTTAATACTATCTCCTAGGAATTCAATTTGCTTTTAATCTCTTGATAAGTTAATGATGTTTATGGAAAGAAAAAAATTACAAAAGGAAAGTTAGAATATAGCAATGGTTAGATGAGAGACAATTAATGTATGCTTTTTATTTTTTATGTTCTTTCCAACTTTTCCACATTGAGAAGATGTTTCATCTTCACAATTAGTTTCTAAAATAGGTATATTATACTTTTTCAAAATGACATTAAGTTGACTCAGCCAAAAGCTGTCTATTAATTCCACTGACTATTATTTAATACATTTCCCAAGTACCTTTTTAAGGATTGGAAATCTTAAATTTCTGGAATAACAAGAATGCATTTTAACCAAGAAACCACCAGTGCCACTCTGGGGCTGCTTTTTCTCTGCTGTGCTTCTGTCCCCCAGTGTCACATGATTCCTAGAGGCTGCCTTCCTCTGGTCTTGGTTCCCTGTGCTTAACAGAGCAGAGGGTTTTGCTTGGGCATTCCCTGTTTGCGTTGCTTTCTGTGGTTGACTTAAACTTGTTTGCCTCTCCTGTGATCCATGCCCACTGGGCACTGTTAACTATCACCTTTGTGACTTCAGTGAAGGGGACTTTCCAAGTCTCATCGGTGCTCATGTTTGTCACTTATTAAGCTGTTCACATTTCAGTGTCTTTCCCATCACCCACTCAGCACACCATGAAAAGGTGGCAAGGTGGTCCTTTGTGCTCCGCCAGTGGCTGGTTAGGAGTGGGAGAGCTTCTGCTTCCTGCAGTCAGACCCACCTTCATGGTCAAGGCTGCCTCTGAAACATCAAGAGCAACGCTGTCAACTTTCAGATCCTCTTTTCCAATTTTCTTCTTGAACATATATATAGTCAGCACTGGATTAGAATGTTAGGCAAATTCATCACATTTCATTACTGAATAAAAGATCCTTGTGAGCTGAGTGTATGTAGGGTGAGACTTAGAGAGTGAATGAAGTGAAGGAAACACCAGAGAACAGACTCAGAGAGTACAAAATGTTCATGTGTTCCTTCTTCCTTCATCATGTATCCTAGGATGTTATGCCTAAACTATTTCTATTAAGAATGTGCACACATACATATATGAGCATGTGTATATGCACATACATGTACAAACAAAGAGGAGATGCTTCCTTAAAAGCATGGCATTGGAATGTAGTCATGTTCTGTCACAGCATTGCTTCAACCAATCCCACTTACTCAGGCTGGATTTGCAAGTCAATAGTGAATCTGTTTTGCTTCTTTGACACTTGTAAGTGGAATTTTCATGTTGGCCCCATAATAATGTTTTGCAATTAGCCAGCATCTTAACACTGAAGTAAGCAGTAAACTAATGCTTTAACACTTTTTAATTGAAAAGATTAAAAGAAAGCTAATTAATTTGTAAACTCTTTATTTTGATTCATTCTGAGCCCAAGATTAATTTTGTCTTTTTTTTTTTTTTTGGTCCTATACATGAGTAACTTTAAAATACAAACTATACAATTAGGAGTTGATAATTTTTTCAGCCTTTAGAAATATTTGGTTATGCAATATTTTGCAATCATATTGTTAATTTTTTAAAAATTATTCTCCTAATGTTTCAAACCATCTCCAACCTTCTGTTAAATCACTTAGCTTTTTATTAACACTCAATTTATGCTAAATTTGCAGAAATAGAGAGAGCCTTTGATTTTCCAGGAAGAAATGATTTGGAAGTATTCATTTTAAAACCTGTTCTTAAATGTTGCTACGAGTTTTGCCTCACTTCATTATTATAATTCCATTTATAACTATGATCGTGATATAAACTCCATATATTTTACAGTGGGAAATCCATAGAACTGAACTTGGTAGGTATAACTTTTAAGCCCTTTTTTTTTCTAGACTATTGTCTTGCTATTTCAGCACACATAAAGTAATTTGCTTTATCCAGAAAATATTTATTGGGCATCTACTAATACATTAGGTATGTTGCTGTTTGTCATGGATATAGCAATAGGTTGTTAAGGTTTAAATAAAAAATGCCTCCCCTACCTTCAGGTTTAAATTTTGAACGCTTGGTGTCCAGCTGGTGGTGCTATTTTGGGAGGTTGGGGAAACTTGAGGGGGTAGACCCTTTTGGAGGAATAGGTTATTGTGGGAATGCCTATGCATATATCATCTGTGATCCTTTCTTGTCACACTTCACACTAAGATGTGAATAAAGAACACCCTCACCACACACTCCTATCGCCTTCATGTTTGTGTACATGCATGGGCCATGCAATCATGGACTGAACTTTCTGAAATGATGAGCAGACTTAAATCTTCCCCTCTCTCAATTGTTTCCATCTGATAATTGGTCACAGCAAGAGAAAAGCAAAAAATGAATAGTTAAAAATCCCTGAAATCATGCCATTAGCATACCAAGTTCATGGTCAAAAGCAGATGAGTGTAGTGGATAGTATGTTAGAAAGAGGTATGTGAAAACAATGAAGCAGATAGAAAGGCAAAGGAAAACTCGGTGTGGTTATTACAACCTGTCACCCATGATCTTTATAAGAAGGTGACCTTTGAACCCTGACTTCTGGAGTTCCTGAAATGAACCAAGCATATGGGAATGCAGGTTGCACAGCAAATGCCATGGTGTCTAGAAGCGAATGCTGGTCAGATGCATTCACAGAACAGCCACCAAATCCTGTGGCTGACAGAGAGTGAGGAGGGGAGCAAGCAAAGCGAGGCACAAGTAAACACTGAGAAGAAGCCAGGGTCTCAGAGGTCACCTGGCTGCTCTGATGTACCTGTGGCAAGGGAGAAAGTCAGTGGCAAATGATAAACCTAAGCCACGAAGCAGGGTGTCAGAGCCAGGATGGTGGCAATGGAAGAGGAGAGAGCAGAGCTGGCCTATGGGCAGGTGGGGAGGCAAGGGTGGATCTTGGCCAGGTGATTGGCTAGATATTCCCCTTCCCTCCTCTGTGCTAGGTGTGGGTAAGCTCTCAAGGCACTGGATGATCTTCTCATGTCTTCACTGTCACTCATGAATTCCTTTCTAGTCCAAATCTCACTTTCTAAGACTCTTAACTTAATTAACCCCATGATATTCTACAAACTCCATGAGATGGCATTTCCTGGCTTGGGTAGCTAGGGTTAATTGCTGACTTTGTCCTTATTAGACCATTTTCAAGCTTCGTAATAGATATATGTATATATATATGATTAAAAATTTATATATATATATGTTACACATATATATATATAAAAGATTAAAATCATATACATGGCTTTTAACACAATCACACAGACACACATACATATATGTAGAGAGAGAGAGAGAAAGAGAGAGTACAGTCAATTTTTTAAAGTTGATAGAAATTTTTAGATCTGGAAAACTTAAAATCTTCTGAGAAATCCATATAAGTATATATGATTCAATTTTGTATTCATATAAAATATAAATCATAGACATGTAAAATATATTTATATCTCTATCTATAATCTATTAATCTATCTATGTAACAAAAGCCTTTTATCTCCACATATCGAGATATCATAATCTACTCTTTGTACAACATAACAATAATGATTGTGGGGATGAATTATTAAAGCTTATATCACTGTATTTTTTCCAGTTTTTCAAGTGTGGATAATATCTAAAGATTTTGGGGGGCTTCAGCTGTACCCGCTGGAATGGGAGAACCTGCCACTGGGGGCTGTCTGGTCTGGTTAGATGTTATCTTCTGATTGCTGGGACAAAACAATCAACCAGAAACATCTTGTGAAAGGAAATGTTTTTTCCCCACTTACAGTTTTGAGAGGAAGTTTACTCAGAGCAGGGAAGGACAGCGCATTAGGAACATGGGTGTCATATCTCTACAGCAGCAGGAAGTATGGCAAGGGAGGCTGGGGGACCCCCATGACTCACCTCCTCCATCCAGCAAGGCTCTTTCAGCTGGGGTTTAAGTATAAGGCTTCACCACAAGTAGATGAGGCTCTGGGCGAAATTGTACACTGAAGTCACTACACTAATGATTTGGTGAGAATGTACATGCCACTGGGTGTTAGGTAAAACATGAGACTCTTTTTTTTGAAAACTGGGAATAAATTTAGATGAAAATGGAAGCTAGAACAAGAAGGCTCTGCTCCCTTAGGTGAAGAGCACAGACACAGATGAGCAGTTTGTCCTTTCTGCTTCCCAAGTTTGCCTGGAGCCATATGTAGGAATAGACATTCAAACACACCTCAGTGATTGCTGTGAGCGTGATCATGCTCCTTAAAAACGTCCCTTTGTAGACTTGGAATGGTTCATTGTCATTTCAGCCTTGCAGTAACCTCAGTCAGGAGAGTAGAGAGCATTTTGATTACTCTGTAGATGAGAAGAATGGCTTCAGAGGAGAGTGACATATGTTCCATGCATCTACTATTTAAGGAGGAGGTAGAGGAAGGAGACATTGACAAAGAGTAACTGACAAGGAGACAATTCTTTTGTTTATTCTGTGGGTGTGTATCTCTGAGTGTATGTGAGTGTGGTTGTGTGTGTTAAGGTCAGAGGATAACATAGGTGTCAGCTGTCACTTTCCACTTTGTTTGGGAGACAGTGACACTTCTTTTTTGCCAGTGTAGCCACCAGGCTATGAGGCCAATGAGCTTCCAGGAACTTGTCCTGTCTCTGCCTCCTTTGTCTCCTTTGATGTGGAAGATGAGTTGGCATTTCAGAGGCTTGCTACAGAGTCCTGTTTTCCTTGGATTCCAGGGATACAACTGCAATCCAAACACTTTCATGCAAGGACTTACCTGGCAAGCGGTGTGTTTACATAAGCTTGTATGAATGGGGTCCTGGTGCTTTGATTTCTATTTACTTCTAGAAGTGAAATGAAAGTGAATATGGCTGGTCCTGGGACAGATCTTAGGCTCTCTGACTGAAATACAGAGAATCAAATAAAGAACCATAATACTAGGCAGCAATGTCTGGACATTGGGTTGTTACATACACTTAACTTACTAATAAAATATTTGGTGTTATGGTTTTGAGTGCAAAACATATTGTAGAATTCTCTCTTTCAAGAATTGTAACCTTGCTAATAGTTGTGGTGCACATCTAGAAGAAGAATTCTGAGTTCATAGCCTGTGTAGGCTGAACAACTCATTGAAAGCCAGCCATATAGTGAGACCCTCTAAGAAATAAAATAAAAAAATGTCAAGCTTCCCTGCTTTCAAAGAATTCTGAAATCAGTTTAAAGCTGAATCTCAAAGAACATGTCTGCAAACAGGAATCTGGCTGATTCGATGCTACATGTTAGTGGTGTGGACAGTTATTTGAGAGCTGTAGGCAAGGCAGTGGCAAGGGGTCATAGCAGACGTGCTCTGTGTTTGATCATAGAATATATGCTATAGCTGACGTGTCGGTTACTTTCTGATTGCTGAGACAAACATCATTTCAAAGGGAAGAAAGGTTGATTTTAATTCCAGGATCCAGTCCCTCAAGGCAGAGAAGGCGTGGCCACAAGTGATCTAGGCAGCTCGTCACTGTCAGCCCAGTGGTGAGGAGGTAGAGCAGAATGATGAATGCTGCCGATGATCAACCAGCTGTCACCTTTGTATACAGCCCAGGATCCTGCCCAACATGGAGGTGAGTCTTCTAATCTCCATTAAACTACTCAAGAAAATCCCTCATAGGTGATTCAAAGTAGAACCTGTCAAGTTGACGAGTCAATGACCACCATTATGGATAGTCTTCCATTTTATAACATTTCCTGTCTAACTCCCATTACTTATTTCCTCAAAAATTTGCCTTGTATGCATCGTATGAAGACTGCTCCAACACACTACAGTCTGATCATTGCACACAGGTCATGAAGTCACTGTGATAGTAAAAATAAATGAAGAGATGACTTTTACTACTCAGGCTGTCACCAGTACTTAGACCTCCGACTACACATAACATTTATGGGCACTCTGCTATGTTCCAGGTCAAGGACAATAAGTCAGCTTTTATCAAAGACAACCAATGCAATAGGAACACAAGAATGGAGAAAGGGTTTGGGGTGTCGACCACAGTGATTTGTCTCTGATCCTTGTCATCTTCTTTCAAAGATCCTTCTATGTGCACAGTGATGCAGCATGATCAGGTACTGTTAAATACTCCCGCTGAGCATTCTGGGGAAGGTGGGAGTCTGTTTTTAGCCTCTCTTTCTTGCTTATAAAAGTTTGAAAAAAATCAAATGGGCTTAGATTAGAAACATTACACACCCAAAAGTATGCACCACATGAGGCTAGCTCTTGGAATGAAACTCATTAACTTACTATTAGAAAGTTACTAAATTACATCCTGGTTTTATTATGAAATGCAACAAAAAGTTGTTTTAAGGGATAATTAGCTTTTTCATTAAAAAAAAAAAAAGAAAAAGAAAAGAATCCAGCTTGTAGAAGAAAGAACTCCTTTCTTAAAGGCATTTAGAATTACACAGTGAAATCATTGCCCTGTGAGTTCTCAGGGCTGATATCACTTTTAAATAGTGTATGAAGCTCAGAACAAAAGGAAAAAGTGTGAGGTAGGGTTCAAAGAAGGGACAGGTTTGTATTCATAATGTACCAGATGTGCCACCCTTTGTCACTGACATGAAAAAGACAGCCAGAGGGGTGAAAACCTCACAAGGACTGGAGTCATCTGGATGCAGACAGAACAAGTCGCCCCTTATTTGGCCTGTGTTCAGGACAATGAGAAACAACTCCCTTCTCCTGTTTTTAATGTCTGAAATTTAAAATTGAGAACTTAAGTGCTGTAATCAAATTTAGAAACAATATGTGTCACATGTCACACACAAATCAACTCCATCATGTTTACTCTTTGGTAATTATAAACTAATGATTCAATAGTTCTGCATGTCTGTTATAAACTAGCATGAAACTGTTGAAGGATTTTATAGCCTCTTTTGTGTTAACATCAGTTATGTTCTTTGGGGTGGGGGCGTCTCTTGCTGACATCATTTATAGTAAACACACACACACCACATGTTCAGCATAAACAACAAAGGGACTGGGGTAAAGGAATCAGGATGACAAGCTTTCCCTTACTTGACGTATCTCCTATCCCTTTGCAGGCATGAGGAGCCTGTGGGGCTCTCATCCTTCTCCAGACTGTTCTGAGGGACTTAGATCTTGGTACATCCTGCATTTGCATCCTTCACTATGAGGTGATTAGACCTCCTGTGGACAAGGTCCTAAGGTGATGGAGAGTCTGTTTGGCTAATATGGAACCTGTGATGGGTTTCATTGGACATGATGCATTTCAACATAGCATCTTGTGAAACTGAGGCCAGAGATGGGAAGAATGAGAGTCAGGGCAACCCAGAGAGGGTCCACTTCCTAACAGGAAAACCTCAGCCTGCCCAGATGCATCTGAGTTCATGGTTCAACAATCTTCCAGTAAGTTTGTTAAAGTCAGATGCATAAACCCTGTTAGAAACTCTTGGGGTGGTGCCGGGGAATCTTTTAAATTTTTCTCAAGTATCTGTCTAACTATAATCAGAGAATTACTTGTTTAGACCAAAAAAAGCCCACATAGAAATGGAGCTGTTGTATTGAAAGGTGTTATCTGCTTCAGACTAAAGTTCAGAACCCTCTTCCCTTCTCAGAAGTACTTAATTACTGAATGTAACACATTCAGTACACACGTGCACAGAAATCCGTGTAAAAGGACCGAATCACATGTTACAGGCTATTTTCACGAGCAGGAAAATGAGAAGTTCTCTTTTCCCTCGACTTCTTCAACTGTGAAACCAGTCTTCCCTTTTATAAGAAAGAAATCAGCTCAAAATGGTACCTGTAGGAACAATGACAGAGATTTTAACCCACTCTTATCAAAGACTTCTGAAATATCGCTGCACAGATCTCCCTCCTTTGATATAGAACATGGAGGGAGATAGACCATGATCACAGGAAGATGAGGATTGGGGTTTAGCTTCAGGGGGTATCAGGTTATGTGTGTGAGGTCCCCATACATAGTAAGCACCTGATGAATTCCTGCTGCATCAGACCGGCCCTATGATTTGGAAGAAGTCCAGTAAGATGTTTTAGACACCAGAAAAGAACAATTCAGTGAGTCCGTAGGTGTGAGACAGCTGAACAGAGGATGGGGGTCTTCAATGCAATGTGGGATGATGGAATATTTCCTGCAGTAATGAGACTCAGTGAGTTATGAGAAACATGTCGGAGTTAATGAACTAGAAAAGGAAGAGGAAGAATTGCGTTGTATGCAGAGGCTGGTACAAAACAACAGAAGATGCTCAGCCTACCTGCATCTTAAACGGGAATTGGGCCCAGCGGGTGAACTCTGGGATTCTCCACGGCACTTCCCCCTGAGTTCCTTTTTCGATTTGCCAGAAAATTGGACATATTCTGACAGAAAGCATTTTTTTTATCAGATACGTTCATCCTAGATTAGAGTCAGTTTAAGGGAAGGGAGAATGGGATAGGGGCTGCCCAGTCACCACGTGGGGAGAAAATGTGGAGAGTTTCAACAGAATTTATGCTGTTTAGCTAAACAAGCAGAAAGGGAAAGATGAGAAGGAAAGATTCAGGTTGAAGAGAAATCCAGCCCCTCACCACAGGCTGGGGGGCAGGAAGGGGGTAGAGAGAGAGAGAGAGAGACCTTACAGGTCCCTAGAGAGTCAGACGTCCTAGGATGCCATGTGGAGGAATAAGGAACCTTTGTCCTAGGGAAGTTAATTTTAAGTTCCCCCAGGGGAGTCAGAGAGACAGCTGATTGGTCTATATGTGACCAATCAGTGTTAGCACCTAGGTTTTAGCTCTAGCTAGACCCCTCCCACTCAAGGGGCAGGTGTCTATGGAGGTGCCCGAACCATCACACATCCGGCAAAAAGGGAGTGGGGAGGTTGAAGGTTAAACGTGTAACAAAGAGGTGAGATGAGTGCATTCAAATTTCATCCTGACAACTTTGGAGAATTCTGGAAGGATGTTTTTATATCTATGTGTTGCATATAAGTGGTGTGCCTGCATGTTTGCATGTGGGGGCACACATGTGCTTGTATTTACATGTGTGTATGGGTGCATGTAGAAATCAGAAGACAAGACTGAGTGTCCGCTTCTTTTTAAAACAGGGTCAATCACTGGCCTAGAGTTCATCAATTAGGCTAGACTGGCTAGCCAGAGAGCTCCAGGGATTCTTCTGTCCCTGG
>PVHP010029149.1:0-22595 GCA_004024765.1 Zapus hudsonius
CCTCCAGTATCAACACACCTGGGCCATGAGGACCGGACTAAGTACTAAACTATCCAGGGTCCCCTGCCACAGGGACTGATCCAGATGGCCCACGGAGGAGAATATCCAGCTGATTGGGGAGGGGGGCATTAGGGAATTGGGGATAACAACTCATTGTTTGCCCACTGAATAATGCAACTCATTATGGATAATAAAAAAAAATAAATTAATTAAAAAAATTACTGTTCTGCTTGATCAGTTTAACTGTTCATCTTTGGTGAAATTTTTAATTCAAATAGTATGTTCTTTAGTTCCAGAGTTTCTTTTTCTAATTTTTTAAAAAATATATCTCCTTGTTGATGTTATAATTTTGTCCATGCATTATTTTCATGACTGCATTTAGTTGTAGGCATTTCTAATAGTGTATTGATTATTTTGAAAACTTTTACTCATAAATTTTTCTTTCTCTCTTGCTTTGAGGTAAGTCTCTGTGGATTTATTTTGTTTCTTTAATTGGGCTATGTTTCCCCACTTCTTTGTGTGTCTTATTATTGTTGTTGAGACTTATGCATTTAAAAAAGCCATCTCCTCTACTCTTTTGGGACTAGTTTTGTACAGTGAATACCTTCACTAGTCAACTAGCTAAAGATTCTGTTGGTCTCTCAAATATTTCATGGGGATACATACATGTATATGTGTACTTTACGAGCTACAAGGTTTTTTTTTCCCCAAGACCATGCAGTCATGAACTTGAGATGGCTCCATGAATAATGCAATGCCATGCAAGAATGAGAACCAGAGTTAAGACTTCCAGCACCACCATAAATACTGAGTGAGTGTTGTAGTCAGCTTTCTCATTTCAAAGAACCTGACAAAAGCAGCTGATGGGAGGAATGTTTGTGTTTTTTTTTGGCATAGAGACTCAAGATGAAGTTCAATCATGTCAGGGAAAACAACAACATGAGCAGAGGGGTGGACATCACCCCTACCACAGCACTGCACACAGCAGCAGGAATGTGTGCCAAACACTGGCAAGGGGAAGCTGGCTATGATACCCATAAGCCCACCCCCAATAACATACAACAAGGTTCCAAAATTGTCATCAGCTAGGGATCGAGCATTCAGAACACAAACACTTGTGGGTTACACCTAGATCGAACCATTACAGTGGGCATCAAGGCTTCCTGTAATTTTAGCACTCAGCAGATGGCCACAAGGCTCCCAGGGCAAAGTTGCTAGCTAGACTAGCCAAAAGATCAAGGTCCAGGCTAAAGTGAAAAACCTTCCTTCAGTTAATACAAAGGAAAGTGATTGAGGAAGACACCTACATCAACCTCTGACCTCCACATGCATAAACACCCATGCACACATGGGCATATATGAATACAAATATGCATACACACATACATACATAAACCCCCTTGTAATCTCTTATTCACCTTGGTATCTATTTACAAGCTGTTGAGTTTGCTTTTGTCCTCTGTAACTCCTGGATATCTGAGTTACCTTAATTTCCCAAGAGCACTGTGCATCAGCCAAGACAGAAACCAGTCACTTGAGCATCCTGAAAATCTAGAATGTCTGATATATTTTACACTTATTTTTATGTCAAGAAGGAGAAGTCATGAACTGCGTGCTTTCTCCTAATCACAGGAATCTGTGCTAACTTTGCCTGTGATATTGCAAATTTTCTATTACTTCAATAACTCACCAGCTCTCTGGTGTTGTCAGCATCCCTCAGGCATCAAAACTAAGTCATTTTCAGTCAACATTCTGAGTCAATGAGATAGAAATCTTTTCCCCAGGCAGGCCACCCAAAAGCCAGAATATTTGATGTATGGCTCACTTTTTTCTTTCTTTCTGTGGTTGTTTGATTCAGGTGTCTACCATAAACATGTGTTCTGAAAGCTTGATCCCCAGGTTATGGAAATTTGGAAATTGGAACCTTGTTGGAGTCGTGTTGTTGGGGGAGGGCTTATGGATGTTATAGCCAGTTTCTCCTTGCCAATGTTTGGCACACTCCTGTGATGCTATTGTCCACCCAATATTGGACAGGAAATGATGTTCAGCCTCTACTCATGTCATGTTTTCCCCTGCCATCTTGGAGTTTCCCCCTCCAGCCTGTAAGCTAAAATAAAAACTTTCCTCCCATCTGCTGCTTTTGGTCAGTTGCTTCCTGCTAGTAACCAGGGTTATTGCAACATTCTCCTAAAAAAGCTGAAATGAGTGATGTGTTTTCTCCTAATGGTGGTGAGCTGTACTGGCTTGGGAGATGGGCTGATACATGCCACGTAAATCCAGTTATTCTTGGATTTGGGGTTTTAAAGGATACTGTCATTTCCTAACTTGTTTCAAGAGTCTCAAAAGGAATTTTTCACAATATATTGTTCTTAAGTCAGTGTGTTTCTGGGCTAAAGAAAGCTTGGGGGGGGGAGGGCTTCTTATTATGCTATCTTATGAACATTGCTCTGAAAATAACGTTTAAACTTCCTTTCTTAAAGTTAATTGTTCCACATAAGATAACCTAAACACCCTATTATAGTTTACAAGATTATCAAATCTTGTATTTGTCATTTAATTTTTATCATACTAGTTTTTCTTACCATATCTGAAATCTCACTAATCATAAGGAGATAAGAAGAAACTTTCTTTTCAAAAGAGACACCATAGTTGCACTGCATTGCAGCGGTGGGGAAACCCCCTGAAAAACCTAACTACTAATGAAGAAGATGCACCCACCACAAAAAAGAAATTACAGAAACCATGGGGAATTCTTGGAGCAAAACAAATGGTAGACATGGATGTATGGGATGGTATTTTGATTTTTTTTTCAAACAAACTATCTTACTGGGGGAGGGGCTCACAAGACTCCTCTCCTCCCAAAGTAGCTATTGGCAGTTAGTGGTTTCTGGGGGAGGTGGAGTCATGTTCTTCAGTGCTGTAGTCACTGGTAAGTAACTTCCACCTATGTCCATGCAAGCAACCCTGTTAACTCTGTGAGTCACAAAGGAGGAAGATTAGTTTGGAAAAATAAAGGGTTTAGTGGGAATAAGGGGAATAAAGGAAGGTGATAGAGATGAATGTGATCAATACACATTATATACATGCATAAAATGGTCAAAAATAATGTCAAATTTTGAAAAGTTTCCCTAGGGATAATAAGAAATTTATATAAACAATATCAATTGACTCACACCCTGGACTGGGAGTTAATATGTGAATATCTCGTCCCTTCAGTTCAAGATGCACATGTTCAGTGAATAAAACATCATGAAACTCTGTGTATGCTAGGGCATATATAATAATATAAGTACATAAAATAATAATGGCCAATATTTGCTAAATAATTATTACATTCTAGGTACCAATCCCAATGTTTTACCAAAATGAACTCATTTAATTTTTATAATACCTCTCTGAAGTAAGGTTTGTTGTTATAAGGCAAGGAAACTGAGGCATGGTAAGGTAATTAATTTGCCAAAAAATATCTACACAGCTTAAAAATAGTACATTAGGCATTTGAATCAAGAAACTCTGGCTCAGATGACAATAGAAGTGTGTGTGTGTGTGTGTGTGTGTGTGTGTGTGTGTGTGTGTGTGTGTGTGTGTGTTAGATTGGAAAAGCATACACAAAAATAAGAACTCTTTCTAGATGGTGAGATTACATGTGATTTGATCTTTGTTTCTTTAGTTGCATTTTCTAATTTTTACACAATGTATGGTTCTACTTGTATTATCCCATTAGAGACTTTTAAAGATCAAGCTATTAATTGCCTCTTCCCCTACTCAGCCTCACCTTGAAAAAAAATGTTCTTCCGGACCTAGGGCAGTGAAGTGATATCATCAGTGACCCACATAATTTTCTTTCTTCTGCTCTGCCAAGCCTTGTGTGTTGACATTTTGCCTTCGTGTTTGTAGATTCACACCTGAAAGATGCTTGCCATGACTCCAAATATCACAACTGCAAGGGCAGAAAGTGGTGTGAGTGACCAAACAAATATAGGAAATAGATTTTACATTCAGTGACTCTGTTTTTATCAGACAAGCCTTCAAAAAGACCCTCCTATATTCACACTATAAGTAGTTGCTTATAGTGTGAATAAAGCTGAAAGATTGAGTGTGTAGTTTCCAGCTCTCATAAGGGAATGTGGCAAGGAAAACAGCCCTGGGAAATGACTGTTGGGTCAGCTAACCACAGGGATTTGGTGCATCCCATCCCTCACTGGAAATATATTCTCTCTCTTGGAGAGATTTAAGAAAAGGAATAGGGGGGACAGTCAACTCTGATCGTCAATACAAGAGATCTAGGTTCAAGTTGATCTCTGACACTAACTTGCTTTGAGACTTGGACAAATCACATATCTCCTCCTTCTGGGTTTTTGTTTATAAAATGTGGGTATTCTATGAATTGTCCACTGATGTAACTCACATCAGGACACAAGATGATACTAGAAATAAATGATCACTGAAAATATTTATTGGCAGGTAGGCTGCAAAAAATCATACTCAGAATAGATGCACATGTTTAAGAAAGAGATAGATAGTCCCATGAGTGTTTTGCACATAACTACTGCCCTGGAAGCAACAGAGCTAGGTGGCTATCGAAGTCATAGCAAACCTTGAGTTTCTAAAGTCATGTTGGCATGATCAAGCTCTGGAATTCTGAACAATGACACAACTACTGAGGACAACACATGTCACAGAGGTGGCAATTAATATTTCTCCTTGGAAGTCACAATTGGCTTTTGTTCTAGTATATTTCTTTCTAACTGAAAATTACTTATTGTGTGCTTGTGCATACAATTTTCATGGATGGAGTTACATGCATTTTGTGGAGGATGCTGGACTTGGGTGATTGACTTTGATAGCATCCTCTTTCTCAGCTTTCACTACCTTTCTTTTCATACTGACCAGGTTAGAAAGCTAAAACTATGTTTTCCTATATATGTTGGCAACTTGGATTCTGGTTGCGAATTTTAGGTTGTGCTAATTATATGTATTCATGTGAATTCTGCAGAGTACTTGTGAGGCACAGGCCTTCTCCTTTTGCTATTTTTCTGTAGTTAAGGACTCTTGTAAGAGATTGAGATTCCCAAGCCGATACTCTATCTTCTCAATGTTGACAGGCTCTGTAAGCAGTACTTTTCAGATCATGACCTCTTCTCCATTCTGGTTTTTGGATCCTTTGTTCATAGCTGCAATGCTCTGTGCTTGAGTCAGTATTCAGCTGGTGTTGTGGTGAGTGCCACTCTGATGGGGACAGTAAATTACTGTTCCCTGAGTCACTCATGGTATGCAGCTTAGCAATCAGTTTTCTAGGCCTTCCAAGGATACTTGTAAACCAACAATTCTCTATCAAATTTCTTCTCTTACTTAATTCAATGAGTCCTAACTTTTGTGTTTTCTGAGAACCATACAATCAACAGACCATACAAGCTTAAGCCAAAACAAACAAGACCCTCTTTGGATGTCAATACTAACCAGGCAAACAGGACTCTCCCATGGGGATAAAATTTTTGAATTTTTAGAAACAAATGCTCTAAAACAGTATTCGTAGGTGGATTTTTTTTGGAATCTGTATATGTGTGTGTGTTGTGTTTGTGTGTGTTCATATGTGTATGGGTGCACATGTGTGTACAAATGCTTTTCCATATATATGTGGAGGCCACAGATCAACATCGACCTCTTTAATCTCTCTCCATCTTGTTTTTTGAGACAAGGTCTTTCGCTGAGCCTAGAGTACATCAATTTGGCTAGACTTACTAGCCAGTAAGCACCAGAGATCTTCCCAAGGTGTGCACTACCATGCTTAGCATTTATACATAGGGGACTAAGTACCCTAACTCAGGTCTTCATGGTTTCGTGGCAAACACTTTACACAATGAGCCTTCTGCTTGGCCCCACTGAGAAAGAATTTTATGGGTTAGAATTTGTTATCACAATGCAAAGATTGCGTCCTCATCTTCTTGCATTGTAAATTTCTTTTGCACAGATCTGCCTGACTGCGAGTTGAGCAAAATCCCTTTAAAGCTCAACTCAAAGGGTACCGTAGACAAGGGCTAATGCTTTGGTTTGGAGACACAAGTTAATCCTGAGTTCTTCTGAGAAAAGCTAATTGTTCAATTCTGTTCCCATCTGCATATTTCCATTAGGCTCCTGGCTTCAGTGCATAGCATATGTGTCTAAGAGGGAGATTCCAGCAAAGCAAGTGTAGTAATATTATGTGCCATGAAAATGTGTGTAGCTCAAAGACCTACAAGAGTTGAGGGTAGGGCAGGAAATCTTTTAATGAATGACAGGGATCTTTGCCATGGAGACACACAGGAGAGTGATGCTTCAGGAAGTAATCATTTTGATATTTGAAACCAAAATGCCCCTGAATAAGTTTTTTTATCAGATCTCTTCCTTCAAACAGATTTACCTTTGTAATAAACAGTTCAAGAAAGAATATGGTGAATTAGGGAAAGAATTAAATATCATGTTAGGCTTTATCTGAAAGATTTTACTTGATTGCTCTTATCTATCTACCTTTTAAAAACATATAAAGAAAGCTATATGGACTCTGTAGGGGTATTCTGTAAATAGCTTTTAAAGATTTTATTTAAAGAAAAGATTGATAGTATGAGGAAATAGATACATATATTTCTGTTGAAAGAATAAATTGGTATAAGGTTTTAACAGGGCAATTTAGCAATGTATATCAAAATTTAAAATCAGCACTTTCTAGTCTAGAAATTCAACTTATAGATATTTATCCTAAGGGAAGCATTTGGCAACTTCAATAAAACATATTCCAAGGGTATTCACTGAATGGATTTTATAACATATAAAAAGTAATAATAGACAAAATGTCTGTTTGTGGAAAATTATTTTAATAAAATATTATGGAGCTCTCCAATGCTACATTATGCTGGATCGGGGGATTTATGTGTTTAGGACAGAAAGATATGTATAATAAAGTGAGTATTGATAAAAGCTAGTCAGGGAGTAATTTCTTATATTCTGCATATTTTGAATGATTTGTATATTGTGATACTATTACTACTTGAATCATAACAGATGCTTAATTATATTTGGTAAATTCATTTATGTAAAAGCATTTTGTGTATTTACATATGTATTATATGTTCTGGAAGCATATATGTCAAATCTGTTAACAGTAATTTTTTTTTACTATGGGATGTGCTTGACCCTGAAGCCATAGTAGAGATAATTAAAAATGATTTCTACTATACACTTCTTCTGAATCATTTGAATTTTAAAAGAAGCACATGTCACTTTATGATTATATTTCTATTTTTGAATTATACAAAGTTCTCAAATTTTGTATCAAATGAAGACACTTAGAACATACTAGAATTCCAACATATTGAATGGAAGATGGAAAACAGCTCAGGAGAAGAATAGGCAAACGGCATAAATAGGCTTTTCACAGAATTTAAGACCTGAAATGGCAAGAAATACACAAGAAAATGCCAAAGTAAAATAATGGGGTACCATTTCATAGTCACCAGATTGTCAAAACATTAAGTCTGACAAATCCACAGGTTTTCAATAATATAGGGAAACAGGGATACCCGATCACTGTGAATTAGTACAGGCACATCAGAAAACATCTGGTAAAATGGAAACTGTGCCAACAATTGCGTTTAGCTTGAACCTTATAGAGAATGACACTCCTCCACACGAAGAGACACATTCATGTGGCAAATGAAGCTGTTTTAATCTGTGATGATCACAGCATAGTGCAGGGATTTATTGAAGGAAGTGTCCCCCTTCCCAGAAGCCAATGAGGGAGCAGGGGAAGCAGGCAAGAGAAGGGAAAAAACGAAGCAAAGGTCAATTTCAGGCCAAGGCCAGGCAGCTTCAGCTGATGCAAAAGGGTAGCTTGGCCCTTTACTTCTCCTGCAGCTGTCAATCATTGGTAAAGGGCTGTCCATGAGGATATAAGTGACCAGGAACTTCCAATTCCCTATGACTAAAGGCTCAGTGGTTTTGGAAACCCATGGATAATCTCCAAAGTTTTGCTGTGGTCCACTAATATACAAAATCCCACAGACACATGGAACTGGGAGAAAAGACCCTGGGAATGTGGATGGAGTACCTACAGCACTCAAAAGAGGTGTAAAAACTACCCTGGAAGTTGCTTGAAAAAATTCATGGTTGTCATTGAGAGGTGAGGAAAGGAACAGGACTTCAGCCATCCATAGTGATTTGTCTATTTTATTTGTTTGAAGAAGATAAGCCACTATGAAAATGATAAACAAAAACTATAGTTAATTCTTTTAAGTGGTGAAAACAGGATCCTTGTATAAATCTACAGGAGACACACAGAGTATGGCTGGAGGGGAGGCAAGGGCAAATTCTATGACTTGGTTTACAGTAGCATCAGAAGCCAGGTGTGGTGGCACATGCCTATAATCAAAGTAGTTGGGAAACTTAGGCAGGAGGACTGAAAGTTCCAGGCCAACCTGGGCTATACAGTGAGGCTCTGTCACAAAACAGGAGGAATAGGAGTTTTAAGTTAAATCCAAGATTACAGGGTAAGTACTCTTAAGAATGTTAATCCTAAAATGGGTCTTTATATTTGTTTCTTCTTTTTTTTTTCTTTAGATAAACTAAGATGGACCAATTTTCCCCTTGAATGGCAGCTGATAGACCCCACCCTAATGCTTGGCTGCCTGGAGCCAGGTCCTATCAGTGAAGCATTTTCTTCTTTTAACAGTCCAACTGTTTTGAATACTCCACAGTCACTCTGAGGAAAACCCACTCTGGCTGCAAGGACTGCTACAAACCTGGCTGCTACCGAAGCAATAACACCTTCAGGACTCTTTCCTCTAGTCATGACTGCCACAGTCAACTTGCACTAGCTTTGGAAGACTCTGCTCTGGGTAAGAAGAGCTTCCATGAACTCTCTTGATGGTCTCACTCACTGGGCAGTTATTCTCTCTCTTGAAGGGAGAGGGAATGCCTTCCCTTCCTGGTGACTCACTTGGCAAAATGCCTGTGGTTGGTGAAATGCAAGGCTTGTGATTGGACCTTCTGCAAATCTCTTGCTTAATCCTTATGTAAGACTTCTTGACAGGTAGAGGTGGAAGTCATGCATATGCAAGAATGCATATGGTAGAATTACAATCCAAATCCAAGCACACCATGCCTTTCTTCTGGTTATAGACATACATAAACTGCTTGTCACTCTTTTGAGGTTAGTCTGGAAGTTTTCTCTCTTGTACACTATCCCCTGGAGGGCAACATTTAGCACCAATAAAGACTTCTCCTACATGGTCTCTTTGCCTACTTCTGGTATTTATCACAGACAGAGGAGTCTGGGCAGGCGGTAAGAGCCCTGAGATTTTCAGCTCTTGCAGCAGCAGTGGCAGTAATAGCAAGGTAGCAACTAAGAGATCCAAAGAGCCACAGAGATCTAAAGGCCCCAATCTGTAAAGATCAGAGCCATAACTAATAGCTACCAAGGCTTAAGGGCCCTACACCTGAAGCTCTGAGCTGTAACACAGGAGGCCGCTGAAGAGTTCCAGAGAGCAGAGTTGCTGAAAGTGACCAAGGGTAGACTCTGCAAGCCTAATACTATGGAGGAGAAAGGAAAGCCAGAGATAGTGGAAAGGCTGAGACTAGGGTGGATAAGAGGCTATGAAGAGCCAAAGGCGGGAGGTGAATCTACAAGGACTGCAAGACCCATTGAAAGAGCTGAGATTCCCAACATCAAAAGCTCAGGAGATAGAACTCCAGCTGCTGGTATAGTACTCTAAATCCAGAGCATATGCCATAAGCACTTAGAGCAATGAGCTTCCAGCTTTGACAGCTTGGAGCCATAAGCTTCTAGTTCTAGAGGTTTAGAGCCCCAAGCGAGTGCATTTGGAACACTACCTCGAGAACCTCTGAAACCCAGGCATTTCAAATGCAAGCAAGCTGTCCTTTTGACTCTCCACAGTTCTATCCACATAGATCAAAAGAACATCCATCCAGCCATTTGTGACAGGACCAGTGAATTTCCTGCATTGGAAGTCCATGTGAACCTTGAGTTTCCAGCACTAGCACAGAGCAGGGGCTCAATAAAGAGCTCCATAAGACTATAGCTTCAAGATCTTTTAAAAGATTGCCCCAGGCCTCCACTCACACATATAAACTATGCTGAAGACCACATCTTGGCCTGTGTACTTCGAGCTTAGTACAAATTGGTGCCAATGCCTGGCAACAATGTCTGGGTCTGAGAGAAGTAGACATGTTCATATATACTTGGATGACACTGTCGGTGCATTCCCAGAAAGTGCCTGGAGCCAGGGAAGGAATGGTAGGCTAAGATGGTATTTTGTTATTACACAAGCAGGAATGGGTTAAAGTGAGATGTTTGGGAGTAATGGAAGATGTTCTAAAATTAAGATTGTGGTTATGGTTATACAGCTCAGTATATACTAAAATGTATAAAATTTCTCACTTAGAACAGATGAAATTGATATTGTGTAAATTATAGCTCAGTCAAGCTAATTATTAAAATATGAGCCATTTATTCTTAAGGAACACTTGGTAAATAGTAAAACTAGGACCCAGGGGGAACCCATAGCTTTTGAGCAGAGCCATCTGTGCATTTTCTCCTACAATACACTATACCTTGCTGCAGGATAAATTCAGAATACTTGTTAATATGCTTTTAATACAACTGGTATGCCACTTAGGTTACAGAAGTGCTAGGACATTGTTGATCCTTAGTGCTCTTGAGGACAGTCGCCCGGAGCCTAAAGCACAGAAAATTCTCCCTCAATTGCTTCTGTCCAAGAAACACCTCCTCCATTTCTTCAGTGTGTCAAACAAATACTATAAATTTACTTTAGGTCTTGTGATTTGAAAAGGGCTAGAAAGCACCACTAGAGAAATGACACATCTGTTGAGTTTCTCTATACAGTTATTTCTTAATGAAATTCTGGGTCTTGAGCCAATAAGAATGGCCCAAGGACCCCTGCTATTGGGAGATTTGGGGCTTTATTAAATAAAAGGAAGTGGACCTGACTAGACAGAAGAGGGCATCCTGGGTAAATCTGAGGGCAGCCAGAACCAACTGTTGGAATCATCTTGGATGCTTTCATTGCCCCCAGAGTGAATTATGTTTATTCACCTGGAAAGAAGAAACTGTTGCTAAGTGGAGCAGAAAAGTAATTTCCATGTGACTGTGGAAAAGAAGACCAGAGCATCTAGAAAAGGAACCTTTCCATAAAAGCAGTAGGACCAACTCTGCCTCCATTTTTTAAGATAGAGAGCATAGTCTGGGTATTGTAGTCAGCTTTCTCGTTGCTGGACCAAAAAGAACTCTACCAAAGCAGCTTGTGGAGGAATGGGTTTCTTTTGGCTTACTGCCTCAAGGGGACAATCCATCCTGGCAGGAAAAACGATGGCAGGAGCAGAGGATGGACATCACCCCCACCACAGAACTGCAAACAGCAGTAGGAAGGTGTGCCAAACACTGGCAAGGGGAAGCTGGTTTATAATCCCCATAAGCCCGCCCCCAAAAACACAGCTCCAGAGAGATTGTAAAACCCAAACTGCCATCAGCTGTGGATGGAGCATTCAGAACACTTTTTTTTTTTTTTGGGGGGGGGGGGGAAACACCTGGATCAAACCATGACACCGGGAGTTATGTCAAGGGATCTGTATGGCACCTGGGAGGTATGAATATGCAATGGAAACTCAGAATATTTAGGCCTAGCTTCAGTCACATTTTAGAAGTCACTTACTGGGCTTCTCTGAGCTTATCTTACTTCTATGACCTACCTATATTTGGAAAAGCTTAGAAGAATGTCTTTCTCTTAAACTCTCAGTGTTTCTCAAGATACACTATGAGGTGCTACTTAAAGTCCTTTCTGATGTTTTAATTTGCATTTGCTAGAAGCTGATCCTGAGACAATGAATTGAAGACAAGTTATAGATTTGAGTAGTGGAGGAAACCCAGGAAGGAATACAGAGATGAGGCCAGAAAGAGAATTAGGACGATAATGAAAGGCTTATTATCAAACAAGTAGCTAACCCCATTGGTCATATGTGGGAGAGATTGTAGAGAATACATTGCAGAAGAAATAAGAATCCCCATGAATTCCCCATTCATTGAAATCAATATTTTTCAAATATCCCATGCCTCTGTACATTGGCCTAATGACCATTCCATACAAGTAGGTAAAATAAAGCCCAAAGGGAAAGAAGGTGCTAGTATTCACAAGCTGAGCCTCTGTGCACTGATGCAGTAAGGGAGAAGGTGTGGGTAGGTACCAACAGCTGCTGTTACACATGGCTAACACCCTGTTGGATTCAAGTCACTTGATTTTTCCTCTCTAAACAGTGGACATTTCCACCAACCACTTACTCTCAGAGCAGAGGCTCTGGGTACCAGTGATCCTTCCCAGCACACAGTGGAACTTCCATCCACCAAAGGTGCTCAGGTGTTGGCCATTCTAAGAATCCCATTTTTAATTTACTCAGAGAAAAGCACTGGCCTGTTGCAGACCCAGCCATTCATATCCATGTACTGTCTGACATCACCTTTGCTTTTCATAGCAGAAACCAGTGCCTTCAGCCATAGCCTCCAGGTCTGATGTTCAACCTATGCTGTCTCTGATATGGAGACTCAGTGCCCAAAGAAAGTGAGTCATTCCAAGCTCTTGGCAGATGTTCCTCAACTGTCATGGCATCTTTGCAAGGCAACAGTGGGAACTTGATCCTTCCTACCATTCCATCCCAAACCCACACTTGAGAGAGTCAGTGTGCAACCCAGTGATTGTGTGTGTGTGTATGTGTGTGTTTCTTAAATTATCAGCATCAAATCTAGATTTGCTATTTAGTCCAGCAACTTAACTTCTTTGTGCCATGATTTTATTCTCATCACCTCAGAAAACTACATGCAAGGATGAAGTTATAGAAGGCATCTAGAATGTTCTAAAGAGCACCTAGTAAACATATGTGTTGTAGTTACCATGATGTTGCTGGGATGAACACCTGACCAGAAGCAGATTATGAAACAACAGGATTTGTGTCAGGCTTAAAGATTCAAGGGGAAGCTTCATCATGGCAAAAGAACCAGGCTCACTTCATCATACAACCATGGCAGAAAAGAGGGCAACCTGCTGCTCAAGCTGGCTCTCCACATACCTTAGGGCTGGACTCAAGGTTCACTCCCTCCACCCAGTGACACACAAACTCCAGCAGGACTCCACCTGCTGAAGACTAAGTAGGAAGCTTACCCCAAAATACTTGAGTGTGAGGCCATTTACAGTCTCACCATCACAACCTGATAAATATTAACTCATAAATTCTATTAATGAAGAAATTAAAATATTGGAAGTGGGGAGATGCCCCTAAGATCACTATCTATCTCTGTTGCTGACTAAATTTCTGAGTTTGGAAATTTTATAAAGAATTGAGGCTTATTTGATTCTCAGTTTTGGAGGCTGGGAAATCAAGAACATAGCGCCTATACCTATTGGAAATGTTACATGGTGAAAGCAAGCAAGCATGCTAACTCCAGTACCTTCCTATTCTTGCCAAGCTAGCAATATCATTATGGTGGCTTCACCCTTATGCCTCATCTAATACTAATTATATTCCATAGGCCCATCTCCAAATACCATCAACAGATGAAGTTGAGGGTTAGATTTCCAGCACATGGGCTATAGAGGACACCTTCAAACCATATTACTCACAAAGCAAATTGGACCTAGAGCAGAACATTGTGCTCAGAAGCCCCAGCCCAGCCTCTGTGCCAGCAGTCCTTCTTTTCCACTTCATTTGAAGACTGACACCCCAAGTCTTGTGGCTGGATCACTTCTACCAGATCCACTTATAGATCTTGGGCTTTCAGCATTGACCTCCCAATAGCGAGGATCCCAACCACATATGAGTTCCAATCCCAAGCCTCACTACCCCAACCCTATCTCCACAGGCTCAAATTCCCCAGCCTCTACACCCATGATCCCCATTCTCTTTCCTTTGCACTCAGAATAATGCTTAGCACTTCTGTACAGTATTTATTTAGAAGAGTTGCAAATGATATATGCCTAGTGAGTATGAAGATTGTTACTTCCTAATTGGTACTGCATTTATTAGTGCCCTGATTAATACTGCATTCCTGAGGATAATTTGGTAAGGATTGACATACCAAAGTCCTTGTCACTGGCAAGGAGCTGCTCTCCACTGCTGGAAAAGTGTCATATCCTATTTGCTTAGACATCAATGTAAAAACTGCCAAGTCTTCCTGGGACCTATGTTCAATTTCAGTTACATTGTCCCAATTATTGAATATTTGTCTGAATGTGCAAAAGAAGTGGCTATAACTTCTTATTTCAAACTCAAGCTCTCTAACTAACACTCTCCACAACATCTGCAGCTGGGCAAACACCCTCAGAATCTACCTCAGTTCTGTGGATGGGTCTATAACCTACTCACACCCCCCCCCTCACTTTGCCATTGTGGTACATGAGGGAACTACTGGTTTAGGAGATGGTTCGCCCACACTCACTGCACCATACTTATTTCTTCCCCATCTGTGATAAATAAGAAGCTTCTGCATTTGAAGTCCAGCCATAGATATGGAAACCTTATTTCAACCCAACCAAATGGTGAGTGATCTCAAAACACTGAAATTGGAATATTAATTTCAAAGTAAAATATTTCTTGAAACCCCGAAGTATATATTTATTCAAACTCACCATTAATTTTTTTCATCACTGATTCTGGATGGCAGGGGTGCAAAAATTAATAAGTGACATTAGTTATTTCCTGATAGAGAAGGCAGACATGTAAGAAGTTAGCTAATATGTGAAGTTATAAATGTTAACATATCATTAATGTGCTATGGGAATGTCAATAATGAAAGAATCCTCTGGGGAAAGGTCAAAGAAATCTTCAAAACAGAGATGATGTCTCAGCTCAGTTTGAAAGGTGAGTGGAACATCAACAGATGGAAAAGGTGACAGGGCATTCTATTTTGATTTTTCTTTCTTTTTTAACCTTAGGTGGAGAAAGCTTTGTAAGCTCTATTTCTCAGTTTGCAAACACTATCTTCAAGGATCCACCAAAGTTTTCTCTTTTGCTTTTATTTCATTTTCCCTCTAAGTTTTCAGCTCCTCTGGTCCATTCTCTTGCATATATAGCAAATGTACACCTACAATACAGTTCTTGATGTCCTTAAGTAATTGATGCCAGGAATCAAGATATATAAAAATCCATTGATATTCAAGTTCTGTGATGGTTAAGTTCTGTTGTCAACTTGATCGGATTAGGAATCCACAGACATTCCTCTAGGGTGGGTCTCTGAGGTTGCTTCCAGGAAGGATTAACTGAAGGAGGAAGTTCTTCCTCCAGAATGAGTCTTTCCCCTGAGTGGGGAGCCTTCCCCATGTGCTATATATGAGGAAGCTCTTAGGGAAACAGTCCCGTTTTTTTCCTACCCAGCTGCCTTTGCAACTTGCTATGTACATCTATCTTGTTTGGCTATCTTTCATGGGTATTGAAACCAAGTTTCTTCAGCCATACAAAGTAGACTGTAGACCAGCAGCTTGCCAGGAATCCTCCAGACCTCATTGCCAGAATAGGACTTCTGAGGCGTTCAGCCACATGGACTGAGCAGGTACTGGGTTCCTTGACTCTCAAACCTGCTCTATAGCCTTTTCCCTGCCATGGGAGTGGAAAGTGGTGGTTTCAGTTAGGGTCCTACATATACTCATATGTTTTGAATGCTAGGCATGATGTTATGTGCCTGGAATCCCAGCACTGTGGGATTACACAGCAAAGGAGGATTCCTAGAGCTTTCTTGTATCCAATCTAGCCTAATTGGTGAGCTCTAGGCCAGTGAGAGATTCTGTTGATAACACCTGAGATGGTTTTCTGGCAACCACATGAACGTGTATACATGCATGTGCACCTACATCCACACATGAACCCACATATGTGCTATCACACATACATAAGCATTGCACACATGTACGTAAATAAATGCCCGGTATAGGATTTATATGCAACTTGTTCACATCCTCCTACATAAATTAAATTAATCTCTAGATTACTTGTTATATTTAATTTGATGTAGTAAATAATATGGAAATTATTATGCTATAATATTTTTAATATATATATATTTATTTTCCATAGTGAGTTACATTATTTAGTGGGCAAACAATGAGTTGTTATCCCCAATTTCCCAATGCCCCTCCTCCCCATCCCCAATCAGCTGTATATCCTCCTCCGTGGGTCGTCTGGATCAGTCCTTGTAGCAGGGGACCATGGATAGCCTAGTACTCAGCCCGGTTCTCCAGGCCCAACTGTGTTGTTACTGAGGGGTGCCATGCCTCTGGATAGTCTCCCCCCCACAGCTCTCACAATCTTTCTACCCCCACTTCCACTCAGTTCCCTGAGTTGTGGTGGGTGAGTATTACGCTGCTTTAATGTTGTGAGTTTAGGGGTCTTTGTGTCAAAAATTGTTGCTTTCTATCACCCTGGCTTATCCTGTGTTGATTGAATGGCTGTGGCTGTGGGTCCCTTGTCCATCCCATCTTTCTCTGCGGGATTCCATATGGATCCTCCACGATATGACTGTGGTGGCTCATCTCTTGCCAGGATCTCAGCTATCTGTCTACGGTCAGATGGTAGGATTACAAGGGTCACAGCTCTCTCGCTGCATCCTGAAAAATACAAACACACTCTCCATCAAAGAGTGAGATCAGTCTAGGTTAACAAATACACACAATTCTGGATTACCAAGATTCTATTTTTAGTAGGCTCCCTGTCAATCGCTCCCATAGTGCATCTTTTCTTGTGAGCCCAAGAGTACGGGATCCAGTGCCTAATGCCCTGAATCCCCAGTTCCAGTCAAGGGCTCCCCCTCCCTAAGTAAAATATTTGGCAGAATTTCAAAGCTGTTGATTGTCTACCCCCAGGCCCAGGTTTCTCCATTGCATGAGTGCTACTTTCTTGGTTCGCTGTTCTGTCCAAGTAGGAGGTGTGATCAGCCTATTCATGGCTGCAGACAGGGTTTCATGCCAGTGGTCTCTGTTTACCCCAGCTGTCATTGATCAGCTTCCCCTGGCAGCTTGTGTAGTGCCTTCCAGCACTGTACTAACTGGCATATGGGGGCTAGTCACCATTCTGGACCTTGAGGGTCTCTCGATGCTGATCTATTGCATTCTGTGGTTTCTTCAGCAATAGGGTTTTGCCTCAGGCCTGAGGAAGGCTCTCAAGAGCTTTGACAGAATTCTGTCTTGTTTTTGGAACCTCATGGGTTACTTTGGTCAACAGCTCAGTGAGGGAAGGAACCAGTGACTGGGACCAGGGGTTGTCAGACTGATCAATTATTCACAGGCTTAGACTCTCTCTCCTATTGCTCATGGCCCCTCTTGCCAGTCAACCCCCACTACTTGCTCAATAGGTTACAGTATGCTCGTGAGGATTTTATGTTTTTGAAACTAATTTGGTTTAGCTTCATGCTTAAGCCGTTCTCCTCCCCCCATCCCTTACCACTCATACATAACCCCTCACTTCTCTCTACTAATCTGCATAGAGTTTACGGTTAGCCTGGGTAAGGACTGCATGTGAGGGAGAATATGTGGGGTTTGATTCTCTTATCTTTTGAGTCTTCCTTTAGTAAGATCTGTGCAAAGTCAGATCGTTTTTTACTAAATTTTGATGTGTCGTTTTTCCTTTCAGCTGAGTAGAATTCCATTGTGTAAATATACCACAGTTTCGCTGTCCATTCCTCCATGGATGGGCATTTGGGTTGATTCCAGTTCTTGGCTATTATGAATTCAGCTGCTATAAATATAGTTGTACAAAATTTTCTGCATCAAGATGTGGCGTCTTGTGGGTAGATGCCTAGTAGAGGGATAGCTGGGTCCATTGGTAGTTCAATGTCCATTCCGTCTAGGATTCTCCACACTACTTTCCATAGCTGTTGAACAAGTTTGCAATGCCACCAGCAGTGAATGAGGGTTCCTTTTTCTCCGCATCCTCGCCAGCAACGATTGTTGTTGGTTTTCTTTATGATTGCCATTCTGACAGGGGTAAGATGATATCTCATTGTGGTTTTGATTTGCATTTCCCTGATGCTTAAGGATGCTGAGCACTTTCTTAAATGAGTCAAGGCCATTTGTGTTTCCTCCTCTGTGGATTCTCTGTTAAGATCAGTGCCCCATTTCGTGAGGGGACTGTTTGAGATTTTATTATGTGTTTTTTGAGGTCTCTGTAAGATCTGAAGATTAGGCCTTTGTCTGAATTATACCTGGTAAAAATCGTCTCCCAGTTTGATGGGGGGCTATTGGCTCTGAGTATGGTTTGTTTGTCTGTACAGAAGCTTTTGAGCCTGATCAGGTCCCATTGGTTATGTGATTGTTGCATTTCCAGGGCTGCTGGAGATTTGCTCAGGAAATTCCCTATTGCTATTTCATGTAGAGTTCCTCCTATTTTTTCTTCCAGGGTGGTCAGGGTTACAGGATTCATATTGAGGTCTCTGATTCTTTTGGAGTTTTTGTGCATGGTGAAAGGAGTGGGTCTATTTTCATTTTTTTACACGTGTTTATCCAATTCTTCCAGCACCATTTGTTGAAGATGCTATCTTTGGCCCAGCGTACATTGTTGGCCCCCTTGTCAAAGACCAAATAACTGAAGTTACGTCAATTTAAAGCTCCATCTTCAATTCTGCTCCATTGATCTGTCCGTCTGTTTTTATGCCAGTACCATGCTGTTTTAGTTACTTTGGCTTTGTGTTTTGAAGTCAGGCATGGTGATACCTCCTGAGTAGGCTTCTTTACTTAGAATAGTTTTGGCTATCCGAGGTCTTTTGCCCTTCCAAATAAATTTAGAGATTATTTTTTCTATGTCTATGAAGAAAGAGGTTGGGATTTTTATTGGCATGGCATTGAATCTGTAAATCGCTTTGGCAGGATTACCATTTTTCCTATTTTGATTCTCCCTAACCATGAACATGTAATATCTTTCCATCTTCTCACGTCCTCCTCTATTTCCTTCCTGAGTGTTTCAATATTTTCCTTATATAAGTCCTTCACAACCTTGGTTAGGGATATTCCAAGGTATTTGATTTTCTTTGAGGCTATAGAAAATGGGACAGTCTCTCTGATGTCTTTTTCTGTCTGCTTGTCTTCTGCATATAGAAAGGCTACTGATTTTTGTGTGTTAATTTTGTATCCTACCACATTGCTGAAGGCATTAATCACCTTCGAGAGGTTACTGATACTATTCTTTGGGTCTGATATATAAAGGATCATGTCATCTGCAAAGAGGGATAGTTTAATTTCTTCCTTTCTGATTTATATCCCTTTTATGCCCTTCTACTGTCTTATCACTTGGGCTAGAACTTCAAGCACTATGTTAAAGAGCAGTGGTGAGAGTGGACACCCCTCTCTTGTTCCTGAATTGAGTTTGAACTCCTTGAGACGTTCCCCATTGAGAACGATTTGTGCTTTAGGAGTTTTGTATATTGTCTTTATTAAGTTGAGGTATAGGCCGTCTATGCCTATTCTTTCCAGAGCTTTCAACATGAAGTGGTGTTGAATTTTGTCAAAGGCCTTCTCCACAACTATTGAGATAACTCTGTGGTTTTTGTGGTTGAGCCGATAAATGTGGTGGTTTACATTTATCGACTTGCATATGTTGAACCATCACTGCATCTCTGAGATGAAGCCAACTTGGTCAGGGTAGATAATATTTTTGATGTAGTGTTGTATCCGGTTTGCTAGGACTTTGTTCAGGATTTTTACATCTAAGTTTATCAGAGATATGGGTCTATAGTTCTCTTTTCCTGTTGCATCCTTTCCTGGTTTGGAGACTAGGACAAAGGTAGCTTCATAGAAGGTGTTTGGAAGCCTTTCCTCTATATCTATGCTTCTAACAAACTTCAGAAAGAGTGCTTTCAGCTCTATGATGAAGGCTTGGTAGTATTCAGCTGAGAAACTATCAGGTCCTGGGCTTTTCCTTTTGGGAAGGTTTTTGATTACATCTTCAATCTCTGTGGAAGTGATAGGTTTGTTTAGTGAATATATCTGCTCTGGTTTAAGCTTTGGTAGTTGGTAGGTGTCCAAAAACTTATGCATTTCTTCCAGGTTCTCTAATATTGTGGAGTAGAGGTTTTGGAAGTATGACCTGATGATTCTTCCAATGTCTTCGGGATCTGTTGTGATCTCAACCTTGTACTTTCTGATTTTGTTTATTTGGGATTTCTCAGTTCTTCATTTGATTAGATTGGCTAGGGGTTTGTCAATCTTATTAACTTTTTCAATGAACCAAATCTTTGATTTATCTATTTTTTAAATCGTTTTCTTTATTTCCAATTCATTAATCTCAACTCTGATTTTAATTATTTCCTTTTATCTTGAGCTCCTGGGGTTAGCTTTTTCCGTCTGTTCCAATGATCTTAGTTGGGTGGTTAGGCGATTGATTTGAGACCTCTCTGTCTTTAATATGAAGGTATTTAGTGCAACGAACTTCCCCCTCAGTACTGCCTTCATTGTGTCCCACAAGTTCTGATAAGAAGTGTTATTTTCATCATTTATTACTAGGAAATTCTGAATTTCCTGTTTTATTTCTTGGATGACCCAATCATTTTTTTAGGAGAGAATCATTCAGGTGCCAGTACTTTGTGCATTTTTCTGGATCCTATTCCATTGTTAATTTCTACCTTTAATGAATTATGGTCTAATATGATGCAAGGAAGTACATCAATTTTCCTGAATTTGTTTAGGTAAGATTTATGACCTAGGATGTGATCAATTTTAGAAAAAGTCCCATGCGCTACTGAGAAGAATGTATATTCTTTGTCTTTGGGTAGAACGTTTTGTAACTATCTGTTATCTCCAGCTGTTCAATGCTGTTATTGAGCTCTGTTATGTCCCTGCTGATCTTCTGTTTGCTTGATCGGTCTAGAGATGATAGAGGTGTATTAAAGTCTCCTACTATGATGGAATTAGTCTATTTTTGCTTTATTTTTTAGTAGGATTTCCTTTATGAACTGTGTTGCACCCACATTTGGTGTGTATATGTTAGTGATGGTGATATCTTCCTCATGGATTATTCCTTTGATGAGTAAGAAGAGACCATCATTATCCTTTTTAAATGATTTTGGTGTAAAGTCTATTTTGTCAGAGATTAATATAGCCACACCTGCATTCTTTTTACTTCCACATGCCTGATAAATTGTTTTCCATCCTTTTACTCTAAAAAGATTGCTGTCTTTATAGGTAAAGTGCGTTTCCTAAAGGCAGCAGATGGAAGGATCTAGTTTTCTGATCCACCCTGCAAGTCTGTGTCTTTTTATAGGGGAGTTAAGTCCATTTATATTCATTGATATAACTGTGAGGTTTCCTTTAAGCCCTGCCATGATGAAGGGTTACTGGGGGTTGTTGTCTCTGCTGCTGTTATTAGTGCACAGACTTCACTGGTTGTGTCTTATCTCTGGTACTCTTCTGAGGTAGATTTCTTGTTTATTCTGTGTGGGTTATCTCCTGTAGGATCTTCTGTAATTTTTGTTTTGTGTTCAAATAGTCAAAGAGGTGGTTTACTTCATGGAACACTTTCAATTTTCAATTGATTTTGAGGGATACCTTTGCTGGGTACAGTAGTCTAGGTTGAAATTCCTACTTCTTTAGGCCTTGAAAAGCATTATTCCAAGCTCTTCTGGCTTTCATAGTTTCTAATGAGAAGTCTGAGGTAAGTCTGATGGATTTTCCTTTATAACTTATGGTTTCTTTTTCTCTTGCAGCTTTGAGTGTTTTTTCTTTGCTTTCTATGTTAGACATCTTGATTAAAATGTGTCTTGGAGAATTTCTCTTCATGTCCTATCTGTTTGGAGTCCTTTGGGCCCCTTGAATGTTGAGTGTGCTTTCTCTTGTTAGATAGGGGAATTTTTCTTGCATAATTCTGTTGAAAATATTTCCTATGCCCTTAGCCTGAGCTTCTTCTCTTTCTGGTATCCCATGATTCTTATATTCAGCCTCTTTATGGTATCCTATAGAGCCCTCAAATTTTGCTCACTTTATTTCTTGAATTTATGGAAACCTATGACATCCTTATGCGTTCCTTCTGTCTTGTCCTCAATGTCTGAGAGTCTGTCCTCCAGATTGTCGACTCTGGGACTGATTGATTCAATTGAGGATAACAACTCCATCTAATTTTTGGTTTCTGGTATAATTTTGTTTATGGTCTCCAATTATTTGGTGATATCAAATTTCCAGTCTATTTTTGTTTTTACTAGGAATTCCTGGAAATCATTTTTGAGTTTTCTTAAGTCCTCATCAAATATAATCAATTGGTTGTCTAGCTCCTCCCATAGTTGGTTCACCTTCAATTCACTTAATGTGTTTCTGAATTCATTCATATTTCTCTCCATTAAAGTCAGTCTGGAGTCTATGCTTCTGTTGGTGAGCTTCATCTCATTTATGTCTTTTTTCATAGTTTCTATATCAGCCACTAACTGCTTCATGTTTGCATTGCTGTTGTGGTTAGGAGTCATATTATTCTCTCTTTGGGTTTGTATATTTGTTGTCTCCACTTCCTTGTCACTTTCCTGTTCCATAATGGGGCTAGAGTCCCTGAGTTGGGGAGTTCCGTCTTTAGTT
>PVHP010029150.1:0-22607 GCA_004024765.1 Zapus hudsonius
TGTGGGGAGGGCATCCAAGTGGAAAGAATGTAATATCAGCATGTCTGAGGGCAACACTGTTCTTTCTCCCACATCAATCCCAAGGCCTCTCCTCTTCATCACAAGTATCCTGTGATGTGTGTTCACTGCCTCCTTCACTTAAGCCTATTATGGAATGTTTTATTGTTAAATATTTGAGAGCTCTCTAGAATTAGGATGTACTTGCTTCAGTGTTGACTGAATCAGCTCTTTCATTTCTCCCTTTCACACAAATATCAGCAATTCAAGAATTCTTTAAGGTAGAGAGGACCTTAAAATATCCTGACTTTATGGCCTTATCATAAAATTCAAGTTTTATTCAATGAATATCCATGGAGGCATAAACTATATAAACACTTTTTTTTTTAAAAGAAAGATTCACGATTTACAATGCTCATTGAAAAAGATAAATATTAGGCTTAGTAAGCCAAGAGTAAAGTTACTTAATATGAAAAAGAAAAAGAAAAAAAAAAAGAAACTTTGGAGTGCTCATTTTCCTTGATCATTTAAATAGCCCCGGACACCTTGTAGAGAGTCTTGAAATGCATTCTTCATTACTAATGACATTTTCATGAAAGTGGATATATTTTATTCAACAGTCCATCCATCTCTCCTGAATACTCTTCACCTTCCACAACAAGAGGCTGAGGATGAGTTTGAGTTTTTCAAAAGGTGACTTGTAGAATAACAGGCCTGACAGATATTCTAGGACCTGGGATTTTTTTTTTTCCTCTCTTATGCTTGTGACTCCTACAGTCCCAAAGAAAGATTGTCCTCAAGGAAAAGATAAAGAGTCTTTAACAACCCTAAGAGGGGCCGTAGCTTTTGAGCCTGTCAGTCAGAGGCACCTGAGGTGTCTGAAAGCCACCATTGGGTGGCAGGTGCTAAAAGGGGCTCCTTTGGGAGTGGAGAAGACGGGGTTCAGGTGAACAAAGAGGAAGGCTTTGGCTAACACTGTGCTCTTGGATAGTCCCTATGCCTGGCCATAAAATGTGTAACCTATTTTCTAAATAAAATGATTTTTTTCCAAAGATGCCTCTCACGTGGCAGCTGTTCATGTGCACATATGTGAGCGGGTTCTCTCTCAGGTGCCGCATCCACCGAATCAAGGAGGTTTGTTGGCAAAACGCTTCAGTGGCCATTGGATGCTGGCAGCAAGGACACCTGCCAGTCCCTAACTAACGGTGGCCCCAATTTCTCACCAGGCACACTGCCCCATGGAAAAATGGCATATTCCCAGCTCTCTGGTGTCTGAATGAGATCAGACATACATCTCACCAGCACACAGAGATGAAAGTGCAAATCAAGTGTGAGGAATCAAAAGGACATTACAGAATGTGTGGCAGATGTTGTTAGATTTGTCTAGCAAACCCACGTGTCAGGAGCATGATGGATGGCATTAGCAAAATAGGTTAATAGCTCTGGACGATGCTGCCTGGGTTGTTTTTTGAAAAGTGTGCACAGAACAAATGGTAAGGCCATAGCAGGAATGGCCAAATGAAGCAAGTGGGATTTTCAAAACAAATAGTGTGTCATCTGCATGTGGGGACATTGACAGTCGAGGCAGCAATAGTCAGTAGTCCCCACATGGCTGGGGAGAGAACAGTCCTTTGCTTTCACACTGCCTTGAAGGTGACAGGTTTTGAGCGACAAGCAGGTTACTATGAATTCTGTAGGAGGCAATGACATGCCTAGTTTACATCATGAATATTTTGGCCTTAATTTATGCTGTGAGCAATGGCTGAGCCCGGGGTCCATTACGTGCCCACTGAAGATGATTTATGTGGGTTTCATGTAGTTGGACTTTAATTATTCACATGACTATCAATAAAAAATAAGGGCAGAACAGTGTTGAACGTGAACAGGTTGGTGGGGCAAACACTGAACGCAGCGACTCCTTGCAGATCAAAAGAAGTGATGTTGCCCTTTTCTCCACATCAGGAATGTGAACAAATTTGTAAGTGGAATTTGCACGTCTTCCTTCCCTTTTCACAAACATCCACACTGCCAACCTGTTAATCAACTCCCTGATGGCAGACAAATGTCTCTGGGAAGCATGTGCCAGATATCAATTGTTATTGGCTGAAACTCAATAGGATGAAATGAATTGATGCTGCGGTGCTGCTCGTGTACTGCGATTACTGATCAATAGTGAGTAATTGACCATCACTCCGAGCAGAGGAGAATGCTGAGGCAGAGGACAGCATGATGAGTTATGGTGCATATTAATCACTGTCTAAGCACTTCATCGATATGATTTCCTCCAACAACTTGTGGTGGGATGGATCTCTCTGGAAGGACTCCCTGGTTTTCCATATAGGTATTAATTTGAAGGTTTTGACTGAATCACTCCAAATAGCCTACTTGGGTGACTTCTCACATTTGACCTGGTATGGGCTTCACTATGTCTTATTATTACTACAAAGCATAAGGAGAATTGTTAAGAAATGTTCTATGAGAGAGAGAGAGAGAGAATGAGGGAGACATGAAGAAACTCAGCATCAAGTTTTTGGAATGTGGTTTTAGTCCTAATTCTCATTCTCTGACCCAAGAAACTGCCAAGGGGCCAGCAGAGAGAAAGGAAATATGTTCTAGTCAGACCCAAGCAAAAGTTGTACTATTCTGAGAATACAAGTGAAAATGCTCAGTAAGGTTTGCTTTCCAGAAGCAGCTGTTTGTAGCAGGGCACATCCTGACCGTGAGGCAGGTGAGTGACTGAGGCTGGTGTGGCCCTTCTCTCTAGGGAGGTACCAGCCTCGCTTCAGCCATGCCAGCTGGTACACTAAACAAAGACAGCCCTGTTATGCACACCCTCCACCTTTAGGGAGCAGGAATTTTCTGAGCTTGAAAATTTAGTGGTTAATTCTCATTTTGGTTCTTTCCAGCAAAATACTGTTTTCCCCAGCCAGTCAAGAGGCAGGAGGCTGGAGTTTGCCAAAACAGAACAAACATAAATCTTTCACTTTTCCCCAGTTTCTTATCCTAATTTTTTGAAAATCTTGTTTGGTTGTCGTTCTCTCATTTGTTGTTTCTTATTCAACTAGTTTGGGGATGAAATCATTGTAGATTGACACACCAGGGAAAGCCTGGTGAGAGCCACAGATCTGTTTCTCTGGAGTGGAGTCCCAAGGGAGTTCTTCTAGCAAGACAACCCTGATTTCTTGGAAGGGGCTCTGTCCAGGACGGTTTGGGAAGAGAAAGGCGACAGGGAGCTTAGAGGGTGGTGGGAACACACACAGGAGGCCAGTGGCTTTGCCTTTGTCTTAAACCCAGGCCCTTGGGGAGTGCTCTGAGTGCTTTCTTAATCAACACTTTCCCAATTAGTGAGACACTCTAAGGTAAAGAGACATGGTAAGAGAAAAAAAAGGAGAAGGCTGGACCTCCTGGGACCTCTGCATTCTCACCACCAGCCCCCAAGCCAAGCAAATGGCAACAGCCTGTTGTAACTTGAGCCACTTTTCAGAACCTGTGGTAGAGTCTCTCGGGCAACTTTCCCTGACTGCCTTTGAAGCCATGTAATATCTTCCAAGTCTTTTCTGATGAGAATTATTTGGAAATGGTTGGAACAAGATGACAGACTGTTCACCTGGATCCAGCTGAGCCAAGTGGTTCACAGGGAGCTCAGAGACTTGCCCAGGTTTGAAATTCTAGATGGAAGTCCTTGGGTTTGTCAAACTATCAGGAAATATTCCAAAGCCAAGCTTCAAAGTGAAATTTCTTACACTTCCTCCTTAATAGTGTGTTAGAGACACATTCAGTCAGCCATCCTGGGAAAGTTTAGGGTTTCCTCTGCCAGCCCTGACAGTACAGTTCAGGAATGAAAGATGGAAATGTTGAGATGCTTCTAGAAAAATACTTATCCATGATGATCTTTTACTTTGGCACCCTTTTTGTTTTCCAGTATTAAAAAAACATTGTCATGTTTTATTTAATCTGTATAGTAATGTATAATGTGTGTAGATTGAGTTCCAATTTTCGGATGAGGAAGTTGAGGCTGGGTAATTATTTTATCTTTCCATGAATAACTAAGATATATGGAACTAAATGAGAGTTTTGTGCCTTAAATTACTTGTGTTTCTTTTAGTAGATGTGGCTTCATAAATTTTATTTGCATTTCTTTGGTGGATGTGTGCTTACATGTGTGTTCGTATGTGTGCGGTTGCACATGTGTGTATGGTGCAGCTCCACATGTGTTTGTAGGTGCATGTCCGAGGAGGTTAGAGGTTGACCCTGGCTATATTTCATAATCACTCTCCACCTTGTTTACTGAGACAGGGTCGATCACTTGAACCTGGAGCTCACAGATCCAGCTAGTCTAGCTAGCCAGCAAGCCCCAGGGGTCCCCTGTCTCTACTTCAGGAGCACTGGGATTGCAGGTGACTCACCATGGCCATTTGGCATTTATATGGGTGCTGGGGGGATCCAAACTCAGGTCTTCATGTTTGTTCAACAAACGCTTTCCTGATGGTGCCATCTTCCCAGGGCCAAATTTTATAAAAATTGACAAAAGAAGGTCAAAGAAGAAAGTCTAGTTTAAGTATCTTAATTTTTTTTGAAAATATTTTCATAGTTTCTAAAAAGGAAAAAGATTACCCTCACCCCAAGTGTGAGGCAGGGTCTTTAAATCATTCAAGACAGCTAAGAAAATTTCCCATTTTTAAATACCCCCAGAAAGGAGATTCCTCAAACCCTATGGGTAACTTTTCCTGGTGTTTAACATTTCTCAAAGTCAGGAAATTCTTTCTTTGTGTGTCCTAAATCCCCTCTGCTGTAGCCTGAGCCTGTTTCCTCCCGGTTGGTCTTCAGTGAAGATGCTGAACAGCTGTCCGGGTTCCTCGTTGACGTGAGGGAGCCTTTCAAAGAGAAGAGGGCTGTTAAATGACTCTGCAGCTCTCTTTCCCCCCACAGGCTCAATAATCCCGATTGCTTTAACTATTTCTCATCAGTCTCATTTTCCAGCCCTTAAATGGCGATTCTGTCTCCTTCCACATAACTTAAAGTTTCTGTTTAGATATTGGGTTGAGAGAATGGGGGACCTTTGTTCTTGGAGTGAGGGAACCTGGAAACAGGAGTAAATGCTGAACTTCATTAGACCTGACCAACACCACTTCCTATTTCTATACTAAAGGCCCTGCACTGGAACTCAGAAATTGAATATTCTCAAGATGCTGGAATGGGATAGTTAATGAATAAAATACTAAAATCCTTCTGAATTACACTAAGATATTTGAAAAAAATCTTTTTTGAATAGCTCTAGTACCCACTTCTTTTGACTAAGAAATTCTCTAAAACTATCTCAAAAGCTATCTGAAAATAGCTCGGTGGAGAATATATCTGAGGTGGAAGTTTCCAGAACACCATTCGTTACTTAACAATTCACATGTTTCTTATATCTGTGCAGTAATACAAAACAGCTCCACTAAGACGCAGCCTTTATATAATGCCATGATTTTTATCCTGAATTTTACACTTAGCCTTTGACTTAATTATTATAAAAATCACATAGCGAATAGGAGCAAGATGTCAAGCAGCTTTAAATAAAAGAACAAAAGCTGTGGTATAACTTTGAACTTGAGACTCTTTTACACTTTTGCTGAATTCCTTGAGAAATACCTACAGGTGTTCCTGGAACCAGGTCAGAATGTCATACGGAGGATGTGGTGATGAGAACAAATCAATCCATGGCAGTTGATTCCGTTGCACAGCTAAAGGTTGTTAGGCACATAGGGGGCCTATAGGTCTTTTAGTAGATGATGTAAAAGGCTATGAAATAATTATGACAAAGATAAAGTTGGCACATGACAAGAATCTAAAGAGGGAAGATACTGGCAAAGTATTTGGAGTAAGATAATTAAAGGAAAATAAATGGGCTGCAGAAGGTTTAAAGATTTCTGGTTAGAATGATACCAGCTGGCCTCATTAGTTGATGGTAATTCATACCAACATGCTCCTTGGGACGCACTTTTTATTCATCTATTTAGCCAAAAAGTTCCTGAAAGCCTTTTGAACAGGTGCCATATAGAACTTTAATTTTTGTTGTCAAAGGTAAAAAAAAAGAAGAAGATAGAAGGCTGGAAGTGTCTATTCACAAGGTTACCTCAATAACCTTCACTTCGGCAGGAAACAATTATCCACTTGTTGATCTTCCTCATTGGGACCAAATGACCTCTTCCAACAATGTGGTCTCATTTCCCCTGGCTCTGTGGTACTTCTTCGGGGGGTTGGGAGGGAGGTGGTCAATAAGGAGTGAAACTCTGGGCTCACTATTAACAGCCTGGAATCTCATTCCCTCTTCCTGCCAAGAATAACTGTGGGGAACTAGACTCAGAGACAGGCTTCCCAGTTCTTCCAGACTTTAATATATCTTTTCTGAGTTTAATAACTTTAAGTATAAAAACTAGGCACTCCATATACAATTCTTAACACACCTCCTGTGTTAGGTAAGATTTAGTAAGCACTTGTGATTATTGCACACACATCACACACCCTCCCCCAACCATCTTTCAAGCAGTGTTTGTAAATGGATTTCCAAAGAACAATACCTTCCTGTTCTTGCCTGATCCTCATCTTTTGTAAGGTGCTCTCACCTCAAATGGTTCATTCCTGAACCACTTCCCCTTATAGCTATTACCTATTGTTTAATCACCTAAGTATATATTTGGATTTTCTCTGAATTCATCTGAATAAAGATGCTATCATGTGGAGAAGAGAGAAAAAATTTCTTTCCTCTGAATCTGCACAGCCTTGAAGTAACTTAGGTAGTTAGGCTGGCTTAAAGGTTCTGACATATGATCTCGAAGCTCTGGTCACCATATACACTCTGTAGCATTGAACTTATTTCCATTACTCTGTAGTTATTTAGATAAATACTCCCAGACTGTTGGTGAGCAGTTTTGATGGGGGACAGAAAGCACTAAGTCAGCTAATTGGGGAAATTAGTAATAAACCATACATCCCACCAAATATTGACCTTAAATGATCCGTGTCTTTCCTCACCTCTTGGGAGAAACTCAATGTGGTCTGGGCTATCTAAGGGCAAGAGGCAGCTAAGAACATACCAGGTCTTTATTTTCTTTTTCTTTTATAAATCTCAGATCAAAGCAAGAAGAAAATCCCAGTAGTTCAGAGCTCATGGGGTGCTGGAGTTTAAGATCAAATCTCTCCTCATAAGGGCTCTTCCAGGGGAAAATCACTTAGACTTGGTATAAGTGAAAGACTTGTTTAATTCTCCCTGAGTTAAACTGCATGTGAATAAATAATCTTTAAAGGCAGATCCAGGCTCAACCAGAACACCACAGCTCATTAGAGAAAAAAGAGGTCCGTGGCAAAATCCCCTTCCACCACCCTTTTAAGACATTCCATTTTAAAGATAATAAGAAGTGATTTTTCAGTACAAGTCCACCCTTAATTGGGTAAACAGGGTAAAGAAAATCAAGTCTTTTAAATAGAAAAAAAAAAGTTTTAATCTAGTATTTTGGTACTAACAAAATTCCTTTCTACCCTGTCCAGATTGAACAGTGCTTCTGAAACCTATTTTAATAGGGAAGAGGATGGTTGGGAAGTAAAGGAAACCCTGTGTGTTATGGCTGAAACACCATTCGTTCATTTGGTGGACTCAAGTTTATGTATAACCAGCACTTAGTGAATGGATTAGTCCATTATACAAATACCCAAGATAGCCAATTTATTCAGAGAAAAACGACAACGTTGGCTCCCAGTGTTGGAGATTTCAATCTGTGATCCCGGTTGGTTCTGTGGTTTTTGTGCCTATAGTGAGCTGGAATATCATGGTGGTAGTGTACAGAGAGCAAAAACACACCTCATGAGCAGGGAACAGAAAGGAAAATCCAGAAGAGGTTGAGGTGCTTCTATTTCCTTAGTTTATATCCCAAGGACAGGAAGATCTCCCACCAAGACACACCTCCTAAAGGTTCTCCCACCTCCTGATAACACCAAGCATGAGACTTTGAGGAACATTCCAGAATCAGCGATATCCTCTATTTCTTCATGGTAGCTTTTTCTCAATACCAGCACATTGCTGCCCATTCCAAATTTATTAAGAAAAAAATCGTAGGTCCTCCATGTCTGCTCTTCACCCTCCATAGCTGCTTCTTAGCTTCTCCCTCTGAGAGATTTGGCTCCGCCTAAAAGTAAGGTTACCAAAAAAGTAACAAAGTAAGGCACAAGGGCTGCAGAGACAGCTCAGTAGTTAAAGGTGCTTGCTTGCAAAGCCCGATAGCCAAGATCCAATTCCCCAGGACCCATGGAAAGCCAGACGTACAGTGACACATATGTCTTAAGTTCATTTGCAATGTCTGTCACGCCCATTCTCTCTCTCCCTCCCTCTCCTTTCCCTTCTCCCTCTCTCAAATAAATAAATATTTTTAAATTTTTACAAAAAAGGATAAAGGCACAAATACATTTTCTAAACCCTCTGATTATATTCTAACTAGAATTCATGAGAAAAACATGAACTTTGGACTTAGAATATTTGAAATTTACCTTACACCAATAACTTCATCTTTCTGTTTTATCATCTGAAAAAGGAACTTGGAAAAATCTTAGACAAAATCCCTTCTTCCCTCTCCTGCCTGCGTGAGAGTAAGCTGCAGTTTCTCCACTCATCTTGATTTCTTTGCACTCAGAAAGCAAGGCAGGAGGTAGGTAACAAGCAAAAGGTGTATGCCAGTTGAATCTGCCCCTTTTTGTCAGAAAAACAATTTCTTTCCAGAAGGCCTTCCCCATTGGCTTTTATTTCCTGTTCTTTAGCCAACGTGTGTTACATGGTTTCCAAGAGCTTCGAAGAAACCTAGGAAATCAAGTTTGTATAGCTGGCATCGTGTGAGCCTGAATCAGTGTGAGGAGACGAGAGACAAGAAACAGGTCCTGGAGGCCATGAGAGTGTCTACATCAATCTACTTCACAACATGTGAGACAATTAAAGGAGACACATCAAATGCCTAATGTCTAAGTGCTTGCTGACCAGCCCTTTCAGGACACGAGGCCTCAGTCCTCACAGGCCTGTGGGACTCCACCTTCAAGAAAGAAACCCAAACACCCACTGAAGGGCTTCACAGGAGACCTTGGCCCCTGCCATCTGCACCCTTGACCTTGATCTCTAGGCCTTAGAGACTGGTTCATGTGGGTCAGCCTCTTTCCCTAAGGGTGCTCCCATGGGTGCAAGCATGTAGGTCTGCCAAGACCCAGGCTGGCTTCAGAGCCCTACGTTATCCTCTGGGCTTGCTTACATCTGAATATAATAATATGTTGATAAAATGCCTTGTCAAACTCCACAGCAGTTCTCTGCCACACAGTCTCATTACACTTCTGCTTCATAATTAAAATTGAAAGAACACAAGCCCGCTGGACCCGTCGTCAAGAGTGCAGGGTGTCTGCTGTGGAAGGAACATCACGTCTGATTTCTGGGCCTGGACTCATGCTGGCAGGAGCTCTGAGCCTGTGTTGCGCATGGTGTTTCAACCTCCTCCAGTTTCTTATCAAGAGAAGTGTGTGTGTGTGTGTGTGTGTGTGTGTGTGTGTGTGTGTGTGTGTGTGTGTGTTACTGCTTTCCTGCTCTCACTGGGGAGCTGTAGGGTAGGAAGCCTTGTGATAGGATGGGTGTGAGTCAAAGAGACTTGTGAGAAAAGAATGACCTAGGAAAGATATTAGAGTCTCCTATGTTGGTAAGAAAAATGTAGCTCCTCACATATTCCCATGATGTTTATTCAGAGTACTACTTATTCAGAATAACTTATAGATTACATTTCTCAAGTACCCAGAGAACTGGGAAAGAGGAGAAATATATCTATATGCCTATTTCGAGGCACTCTTTATTTTGAGCAGACGTTGTATACCGTTGGGACATTGATGAACCTTCTTGCATTAGCACATGGAATTCAAGCATAAAACTGTCAATCTCCTGAGTTTGGCTGGTTATTATTTTCCCCCACGAAGAGAGAGAATGCTGAAATATCATGCACTTTCTACAGAGTTCTGTCCTTTCAAGATTGAGGAGAGTTAGAATCTAGTCGTCTTAAAGGACAATGTCCCTGGTGACAGAGACTGAACCATTCCTCCCGCAAGCCAACCTCTTTTGCAAGCGTCTTTTGCAGGAGGAGAGGAAGACACAAGTCACAATTTGTGTTTTTGAGAAAATTTCAACTGTAAAATCTCTTTCTGCCCTCTATAAAAGCATCTGGCTAAAAGCCAGATTTTCAGGTGCTAGAAATGGCGAAGAGAGTAGCAATGAGGCGTCAACAAGAGGCAGGCAACATATGCAAGATGGATTTACACCCCACATATTTAAGTCTGGGCCATTCTTGTTTCAAGTGACAGAAACCATGTTCAAACTCTCTTAACCAAAGAAGTGCAGAGCAAAGGGACCCTGTTGCCTTGTGAGTGGGGCTCCAGAGGTAGACCGGTTCTCACAAGGATGTTGGCCTTTCCCTCCATCTCCTGGTCTGCTGGGCCTTCCTTGGGCTCATTCCCAGCTGAACTGTCTCTATGTGACAGCCACTAGGAGTCTGAATCTATGTTCCTCATCTTAGCAACTACTACAGGGAAAGAAAGGGCCTTAGTTACCGATTGCTTTAAACAAATCAAAGCTGTGTAATGACCACAAAGCACATTAGTCCAACGTGAGGAAGTGTTTATTTCCTATTCACTTGAAGGCTGACTGTGGAGAGGCGCTGCTGTAGTCGGAGGCTGCAGAGCTCTTTCTCATGTGCTCATTCCCAGGCCATGGAGGAAGGGAGGAAGTTTCCCCAAGGAAGGTCTTCTCAAGCCAAAGCAGAATGTGGGGCTGGAGAGATGGCTCAGCAGGTCCCCAGCACCCACATACAGCCAGACACACAAGGTGGCACATAGGTGTGATGTTTGTTCATAGCTGCAAGTGGCCCTGCTGCCCATACACACATGCACACACACTCACACCCACACATGCACACGCCCACTCACACATGCATGCACACTCACACACATGCACACTAACACACACATATGCACACACACACTCACACACACATATGCACACACTCACAAACACACACTTACACACCCACTCACACACCCACTCACACACCCACTCACACACATGCACACACATGTACACCCACTCACACACACATACATACATGCACACTCACACACACAACACTCTCTCATAATATATTTTTAAAAAGCAGAGCTTAAAAATGAGCAAGTCCCAGTGCACAAGTCTATTCCCCGCCCCTGCTTGCATCATGTTTATTTGTACCTTACTGACCTGAGTTAGCCAAAGGGCCAAGTCTAAATCCAGGGACAAGGGAATGCCTTCCACTTGCTAATTGTAATCAGGCTCTCGTGAAAAGACAAGGGTCTAGATATAAGAATGAGTCAATTGGGATTAAGTATTCAACCACATAAAATATCTCTTTCCCAAGGTCCAGCTATCAGTCTTAGGGTATGTGCAAATGGCTTTTTTTTTTATAACATGCCCATCTTTGTCCTAATCTCTAGGAAGCCAATGGAGAGGTCTGAAGGGCCAGCCTGAGTGATCTAGAGTGCTCTATGGAAGTGGTGTTAATGATGGGCAGCAGAGCATTGTAAATGTAACCACAAGCATACATACAGGAAGAGTTCCACTCACCTGCCATGCAGAGCAGGTAAGAGCTGTTGCCACACTAAGAAAAGAAAGGGTTCTGAACAATCCACACAGAGGCTACTCCTTGACTCACCTAAAGTATCCTGAGGATAGGTTGTGGCACATGTGGCTAATGACTCCTTGTCATGAGACATACTACGTCATGTCTTCATGTTTATGCACACATGCATTTCTATGGCTTGGATAAGGTTTATCTGCACAGGGTTTGTGTGTTGGAGACTTGGTACCTCATGGAATTCTCAGTGGCCGAGAGTCGTTAGGGCCACTGCCCTAAGAAAGGGCAACATAGCTCTTCTGGGACCCCAGTCGATTCACTCAAGAGTAGATTGTTACGAAAAGCAGCGGGTCCTCCCTGCTCGGTGGCCCCTGCATGTGATCTTCCTTTTGTATGTGTTCCTGACATGATGCTAGTCACATGATGGGATAGAGGCGAGAGAGCATAGAGCCTAGTGGACGTAGATACCATGATTATGGGCCTCCAAAACCATGAGCTATACAAACCTCTTTTCTTTATAGATCACCTGGCCTCAGGTATTTTATTATGGCAATAGAAAGTGAACTAATACTTACATGAATGTGCATATATACATATAGGTATAATATTGCCTCTCTTACTAAAATCATAATTCTCAGCATGAAGTTAATATTCTCTGTGCTTATCATTGTTACTCTGACCATATAACAACTTACACCAGATTTAATAACTTAAAACAATTGCATTTATTTTTCTCACAAACCTACAATTTGGGCCTGGCAGGTATCACTCATCTCATCCACTCAGCTGTGGCTGAAATCACATGAAGGGGGACTTTGAGGGAGATCACAGAAAGCAGCTTGCCCTTTATGACCTAGCCTTGGAAATCTCACAAAGTCACTTCTGCTGAGGTCTATTCATTAAGATGTTCACAAAAGCCCATACGTGTTCATGGGGAGGGTATGGTCTCTACATCCTCTTTTAAGGACTAGTATATAAACTTTAAGGATGTAGTACATAAATAAAATAAAATAAAAATAAGTACATAAAATAATGGGTGTATTATATTTTCAAATATGTTTATTATTATTTCTCCCTCCCTTGTTCTTTCTCTCCTCTATCACTGGCCACCTTCCTCCCCAATTGTACAAGAGTATGTATGTAAATACGAGTAAATATTGTCCTGGCCATTTACGGAGACTGCAATCTGCCATCATCACTTTCCTCTCCTGGCTGTATTCTAAGGATGAGCAGAATGTGGCTTCTAAGCCATTCATTTGGATGTGCCCTAAAGTTCTCATTTGATCATGAACTGGCCAGAAAACTTGAGCAAGCTTTTCATTCCCTCTGATCCTTGGTCTCTTTATCCACAAAATAGGAAGGCAAATATACATTATGGTGGGTAGTTGTGAAAATTCAAAGATGTGATTTTTGGAAAGGATTCTAAACCAAGAAATCACAGTCCTCTCCAGCATGTCCTCAAAGGTTTCCGTGAGTCATGAATGGTGACTGGACTTAGGGCCAGTTTTTCTCTGACCACCAGGGCATATAGAGTCTAACACCTAGTCGGCCACAGGAGCTGAAATCTGACCCTAGCAGACAGAACTGGTGCTCCTCACCCAACAGATCTTTTCACTAAATCTGCGCATTGTAACCTGATTAAAATGGTGGAAGGACACATGGAAGTGCTGGGAGTGAGTGCTGTGTGGAAATATGTTTACTGGAAAAATTAACTCAAAATTCACAATATTTATGCCCTGCCTAATTCTATAAATATGAAAACACAGAAATCAGAAACTATTTATCCAAATGAAGTCATGATCTAAAAAGTTTTTAAACTCTCTTAAATTCTATTTGATTTGTATAAGTTAATATAAAACTACTCTCAACTGGCCCAACATATGTTTGAGGGCTCAGATATAACCACCCTACCAAAAAAAAAAAAAAAAAACTTTCTTTTGAGACTTATCAAATTATTTTTTCTCAAAATCTACAATTTTCCTTTATGGGAAATGAAATCTTACTGCCAATTCCCTCCCACTCCACTTCCTACTTTACGAAGAATTGCATTCTTCCATGAAAGGACACCTAAGTAAGGTTGTGGATGCCCCTCGATGCACCTAACTAGGACTTGGACAGCCCAAACACCAACTCTGTCTCTGGGTCTCTGTTTTTGCAAACCAGAGTTCCTTGGTGCCAGTCTCTGCCCGACTCATCGGGCCTAGAGGACTTCAAGGAAAACTGATGTCTGCTTGGAATCATCTGAAGATTCTGATCCACCTAGAATAAGCTTGGGTTACAACACTCAAACCAAGGGAAGAGATGATAAGAATAAGAAAGAATTACTAAATGTTCCTCTAAACATTCTCTCCCCAGCAGGAAGGCAAATCCCCACAGGGAAGGCGGCTAGTTGAGAAATGACATACATGTAGAACTGTATTCCAGATATCCTTCAACAACTAATTTGTCTCCTGAAGCGTAAAATTTAATTACCCCTGTTGGACATATACACATAATCACATATTTTTTATTACATGAAAACTGTTCAGTCTTCTGAAATATAAGGACAGAATCCCGGATACAGAAATGTCTTTGACATCATAGATTTGTACAAGTAAACAGTGCAACAGGTGGTTTTTTTTATATTGATTTTCTCTGTTGCCTTTTGGTAGTGTTACACATCCACTTGCACACACATTTTGCTTCTTCTGTTGACAAAGAGAGAGCAGTGGGTTTTATTAAGCCCTCATCATGCCAAGGCCTGCTATCAAACTCATACTAAGCTTTTGCTAAATCCTCTTCTTTGCTGCTTCCCAGGCAGGGGACATAAATCTCCCTCAACCTCTAAGCACAATGATGCCCTTCCTCGGCACATTTTAATGTCAGTTCCACTTCTCCTGAAACAAGGTGACCAGAAGAGAAAATGAGACTCCTCACAAGGACGCAAGTGCAGGGCCTCTTCCACAGGAAGCCGATTAACTGTGAATTGACCGGCCATATTCTTTACAATCTCTCTTTTCTTTTCCTCCTCCTCCTCCCCTTTCTTCTTTTTCTTTTTTTTTTTCTAAAAAGAAATACAGATGTCACATTTACTAGGATAAATAGATTTTGCTCTTAGGAGAAGCTGCAGTTAGCCTCACAGTGGTCACAATTATGTGACAGTTAGGGCAAAGGGACAGGATACTTAGCCACTGGGAAGTCATGATGTTCATCTGAAAATGTGGTTTCCAGGTCTCTTCAGGGAATTGAAGCTGGGTATTAGAAGACACACATGTGCAAAGGGCCAAGTGTGAGACAAAGGGCTGTGTGTGCAGAGGTAGAGAAGAGAGGACAGAGAGAAGGTGTGATGATAAGGAAATAAATATCTGATATTTATGTAGAAGAACTTCATTCATGCCAGTGATTACATGTGTGCTATTCATGAACTGGTTTTTATTTAACTTTCTCCTAAACTTTAAAAAGCAGAAATTATAATCCCTTTAACCAAATCTTAGAGAAATATTTTTGTAGCTCTCTAAGCCAGTGATCTTAATTTCAGTGTTTTTTGCTTTATTAAGCCCTTTATTTTAAATGCATTTTCACATAATTCCCCCAAATAATCCTATAAAAAAGTATCTTTGCTTTTACAGATGGAAACCAAGTCCCAGAGAGATTAAATAACTTCCTGAAGTTCATATACAGTATCTGAGGTGAGGTTCAAAGCCAGTTGTATCTGATGCACCCGCACAGAGCTTCGGGGCTGTTGTGTGGTGCCCACTGTCCTGGCCCCTGTCACAGTGAGCAGGCATTGAATATTAGTGGGTTGCCGGGGGTAACATGTGAAGTTCTGAGATGTCACTAGAATTTCTACCCTTCTCAGTTTCTTGGTTTCCTGTCTTTGGACTTCTTTGGAGCTTGGCTGGATCACACCTTTGGCACTTGAATCACCAGCCTGTCTTCTTGGGAAGCTCAAATTAGCTTGTTAGTTCTTAGAGGAAGCTGAGTTTGTAAGCAATCGCAGAGTCCAGCAACAGTGCGCTCTCAACAATCAATAAAAGCAGAAAAGCCGGGAGGCAACTAGCATGTGATGGTCTCAGGTAGTGGAGGGACAGGGTATAGAGAAACCACCTTTCCACCTTTCACACTAACCCTTTTTTGTTTGTTTGTTTGGTTTGTTGGTTTTCAATACAGGGTATCAAAAGCTTTTGAGGAAGCTCAGACTGGCATGGCATTTGCTGTATCAGTTACTTCTTGGTTCCTGGGACACAATGCCCAACCAGAAGCAATTTCCAGAAGGGAAGGGTTTGTTAAAGGTCAGAGTCCACTTTGGCCAGGAAAACACAGCAGGAGCAGAAAACCAGGGTGACATAGTCACATCCATAGAGAGGAAACAGAGAACAGCAAGCAGGGTTAGACCATAAAACTCAAGGCCCCACCTAGTGACTCTCTTCCTTCAGCAAGGCTCAACCTCCCAAAGTCTCCACAACCTGTGGAACACCACCAACTGAGATCAAGTAGTCAAACACGTGAGCCTCTGAGGGACATTTTACAATGAAATCACCACACTTCCCATGAAGGATTTCAGTCAGGCATGTCCATCTTTGGTCACCCATTCTTGATATTTGGACTAGTTACTTATTTGCCTTGAAGTCTCTGTGTCCCACAAGAATACAAAGTTCTCAGATGTTACGATGAGAACAAAACTGCCTCTCTTTTGAGAAGTGTTCACCATACTAGGCCACTGGTATGTGCTATTTTATGTAAGTTTAGAATATAAGTCATTATAACTTTATTTGACAGGTGAAAGAATTAAGAATATGCCATATGAAGTAATTTGCCACAAACCTGTCACGAGGCATCAATATGATGCCACACCGTCCACAGCAAGTGGCTCACTAAGCCAGCATTGGAACCCAGGCTTATGCAAGACCCAAGTCACCTTTCTTTCGAGGACCATACATGTGAAGAGAATGAATGTCAAGTCCGATCTCTACCTTATCTGCTTGATCATTTAGGGACAGTTCTCTATGTTTTTCTATTCAGGATTTTCATAATGTCTGGAAGGTTTGCCCACAATGAAAAATGCCACCAGAACAAAAGCCCTGTCCGCTATTAGCCCTTCCTTTAGGTTTCTGTTGTCATGGAGAATACAGCTGTCAGCCTTTGTTTGCAGTGAGTGAAGCTAAATTTCCCAAACCTGCTAACTGACTATACCAGTGACCATCGGAACAAAAGCTACAAATTATCTCTATAGAACATTAATCGAAGGTCTCTGTGCTATCGAATCCTTCTCTCAATTAGAGAGCTGTCTCGGGAGTAATGTTCTCTCTAAAAATCATGATATACACAGCTCTATAAATCGATGCAAGACTTGTGACCATTAAACTTAATTGATACTGAATCTAGAGGAACGTGTTTCAATCATGCTGCCATTTTATTTGAAAATTAGTTTCTGGCATTACCTCTTTTCTTCTCTTGACATGCAAGGACACGCAGTGCCCTGAAGTGACATATCCTTAGCCAGGGGAAGCAGCTCTGAGCTCTGAGGCCTCAGAACAGAACAGGGCAGACAAACTGGAAATGTTTCCTGGTGCTCTGAACAGTAGGCATAAAACAGGAAATAAAAGCTAACTTTAAGTAAAATCAGCAACGACTTGGTTTTATATTGGACCCCACCTGCTCCATAGGAATTCTGCCCATACCACTTTATAGTGTAGGAAGGGGGAAAAGGCAGCCCCAAGGACGATGCTAGGGAAAGAATTACCTTTCTGAATATGTTCTCAAGCTTGAGTAGGTGCAATACTTTCCTGGAAATTACCAGGGGCAAGTACGGTAGGGAGCTGTGTTGTCTGTAATTGGCTGTGGATGGTAATGGTACTAAGAGGAAGGAGAGGAGATAGTGTGTAGTGAAGGTGTTCTCAGGGTGTGTGTGTGTGTGTGTGTGTGTGTGTGTGTGTGTGTGTGTGTATGTTTATATGTGACTTGAAGGAACAGGTCTCACCTTATAGAAACCCTCTCCCTCTGTGATCACATGATCTGACTCACAGTCTTCTCTCCAGTATTGTGACCAAGTACTAAATCAATCCACAACTGCCCAGGTCCAAGGTGCCCAAATCCATGAACTCTTGTCACCGCTTTCTAAATGCATGAGAAAGACACAAGTTTCTTGTTCTAGAAGAAAACAACAATAACAAAACAAATACACAAGAAGTATGCTTTTCACAGAACCTTCTAGAAATGAATTCTACTTTTTTCTAAATGGTCATCCATAAGCCTCTCAGTGAAGAAGAGCTTTCTAAGTACATGGATCCTATCTAGAAACTCAATCTTATCCATGCCAATTATTTTGATTTTTATTTCTTTATTTTTAGATTTTTGAGGCCAGGACTCCCTCTATAGCTCAAGCTTTCCTGGGACTGACTTTGTAGCTCAGGATGGACTTGAACCCATGTTGACTCTCTTGTCTTAACCTCCCAAGAACTGGGATTCCAGGTACCAGGGATCAATGATGTGTAGCTATGCTATGCTTTCTTGCGAGAGTTAAGACAGATGAATAGACATGACTGACATCTCCCTCCCATCCTCTCACATTTGCGTTCCTTTTATGATACTCTGTGTACATCAGCAAATATGGGAATCTTTCTGGTTACACACAAACTTATAAACATTTGCCAGAACACTGTTTAATCACCTATGTTTCCTGGCTGCCCCTAAAACTCCAATTATAGATACTGTTTGCAAAATACCCAGTTAAATAAGTCTACATAAAATACTGCACTCATTCAACTCCTAAAAATTTAGTTGCCAAATGGTTGCCTATTTGCTCTATTGTTTCCTTGTTAAGGTTATGATCATAGACTATAATTAGAAATCCCGTATTTTAAGTCAAGCAGTATATATGGATGGGGGTAGGGACAGGAAGTTGTATATTTGAAGAATTATATGGTTTAATTTCAGTAGGATAAGAATAGCATATATCCATGTTGTTTTACAACATACAAGAACAGTGCTAAAAATGTATAGTTACTAAACAAATAATATGTAATGTCTATTATTTTTGTAGGAACTCATAATCTAGGACAGATTGAAAATAAAAAAAACAATGACCATTTTTCAATATGGAATGTAATATTTGACATAAGAGTGATATATAATGATATACAAAGTTACAGAAGATGAAATGTTTTCATGGATTTGGGACAACTGAGAAAGTCGTGATGGAAGAATTGGCTAATGGAGAAATTTGAAACCTCTGGTATCCATAACCATGGTAGACATTTAATTCTTGCATTAACACGGTCCAGAATGATGAGTGGGCTTTTATAAGCAAGAAATTGACTCAAACTGAAGTATCTGATTGGATTAAAAGGTTCTGCCTGATGAGGTCAATCTGGCCAAAGAATATGAAAAGCAGAGGGTAGAGATGAAAATCAAATCGAGGTAGGCTCCTAAGTTTTCAGGATGGGGGTCTTTATTTTATGCACGCCCTAGAGCATAATTTTGTGTGGGAAAAGTAACATAATCAGCACTGTAAATTGTTTGCGAACACAAATTAGAGTCGCTTACATTCCAAAGAAGCGCCTTGGAAGTGTGGTTGGTTGCTCAAGGAATCCTAACGCAGACTGAGAGCAAGCCTTGGAATGTGGGCGAAGATGCTGACAGTGCAGTTCACTGTGCAACATACTTAGTCTGACACATGCGCCTCCCCTGACAACCTTCCCCTTGAGCCCTCTAGACTCCTGACACCATGAGCAACACTGCTCTGGACACAGGTGATGTCATTAAACTGCCCTTGTCTCTTTGTATCCCTTGATCTGAGATCAGAGTTCTAGATGGTCCATTGGATTAGCCATAGTTAGGTCACATGCCCTCCTCCTACCTTTCAAGGTTCTTGTAGAACATGGAAATCTGGTCTTCTCTACACCTAACACACACAACTGTCTCCAAATCAGAAAAGGAATTGGGATTTTAGGGAATTTTTTAAAGATCAACAAATTCCATCATAGAATCACAGATGAAACTATATTTATGCAAAGTCAGGAGGGTAGAGGCAATTTTTAAGGGAGGTTATTCAATGTTTCTATGGCACAAAGAGGTGGAAAAATACAAGGGTGTAAAGAGAGAGAAGAATCTATGTCCTTGATTTTTTAAAATTTTATTTACATAAATCCTCACAGCATATAAATGCATATTCAAATTATATGCCATGTGCAAATATGCAGCTGTAATTTTTCACTATACAAATTTATGTTTTAAGAATTTGGTGTATCATTTGGTAAAGACTAGTAACTCTAATCAACACAGAAATAAACAGTTCAATTCTTTTGACTAGGTCTGAATTTTAAGTGAAAATAATATGTTGAATAATGGATATAGACAGGAACCTAAGAGTTCTCTGTCTTCAGACTGCTCTTCACAGGAAATGCCCAGAATAAAATGCAATACCCCCCCAAAGCAGACTCTACAATCTCCTTAACGTTCTTATAGTCATTCTAAATAGTTAAGCATCCTTGCTGGCTATATTTTAAATCTTTAGAGAGACTAGCAATATTTTGTGAATGCTGTGTAATCCGAAGAGGAAGTTAAGCTGATGGCAAGCAAAATTTCACAAATGTGTACAGGAAATTTACAACATGAAACATCTCAGCAATTGCCAATATTTAAAGGTTATGTCCATCAGGTTGGGACGTGGCATAAAGTTTTCACCCTTTTCAAATAATTGGGCATCACAGTGATGGGTAAAATTCTGCGTGTCAGTGATTCCTCTGCTGATGTAGGGAAACTGACAGACACTGCTTAAAAGAAGCCAAAGTTTCTGTGCATCAACATGTCACGCTGGGAATAATTACGTGACTGTTTTGTTACCCTTTGTGTTGTGCCACACTGTCTACCAGCTGCTGGGTCTCCCAGAGTTCTTTTGCTTGTTTTGCGGAGTGCAGCAGTTCTGGGAAGTACATGTTTGCAAAAGGGTTGATGCTAATATGGGTTATAAATGATGCCCACAGCTTAGTAATACTCATAAGCCTTGTCCTTCCTGCAGAGGGGGTGCAGTTGCTATGGCCCTCATTCTAGATTCATCAGGTTTAGTATCAGAACATGAAATCATAGGCTAAGAGGTCTAGAACAGACCTCCAGAGGTCAAACAGGGTTTGCCAGGTAAACTGCACAGAAAGCATCTATCCTCAAAAATGCTTTAGTGCTCTGTGAGTGTGCGTGTGTATGTGTGTGCATGTGCGTGTGTGTGTGTGACAAGCAAGCAGCTGGCTCAAGTTCTCTTCAGTTATATCTGCTCAAGTAGCCTGTAATGATTGCCACCAAATTCCACATTTGCATCCTTGATCCTTGATCCTCAGAGCATTAGTGTAAGGAAGGGGAGTCTCCTTTCAGGCACACATGGAGACGCAACAATTAAGAGGCTTGAGGTCTGCAAACTAGTGACTCAAGAATTAGAATCTGGAGGTCTTGACCTTAAATTCTTTACAAATCTAATCCTGGGAAAAACAAGTTAACCTTTCATTTTGGTATTATCTTCATGTAGTAGGTTCTAACACATCCAGTGGGACCAAAGAGACTGAACCAAAGGAATCTAAAATGAGATTTCTTTTTTTTAATATTTTATTTATTTATTTTCAAACAGAGAGAGAGAGAGAGAGAGAGAGAGAGAGAGAGAGAGAGAGAACACCAGGGCCATCACCTTGTGGGTCTGGCTTATGTGGGTCCTGGGGAATTGAACCAGGAGCCTTAGGCACTGGAGGCAAGTGCCTTAACCACTGAGCAATCTCTCCAGCCCTAAAATGAGATTTCTAAAGTTGAAAGTGTATGTCTAACCTAGTCACTTGACTAACAGGAAATCCCCCTCTGAGTGTCTTGCAACACAGCCAGGCGAGCTTGCTCATGGTCCTGGGGAAAGGAAACCTGGTAATGGGGTGTCCTGAGAGATCAGACCTCCTTTTCTTTAAGTCAGGAGTATATATATACAAGCACAACTTTGACAGGCTAGAATGAGAAAAAGGCAATCCATCCATAATTTCAAAGATAATGCATTGCAAAAAGAAAGACCTTTCTGACTTTTGTCCACAGTGTTAACTGATACTGCAAACTAGTTGTATTTATTGATCCTGCACAGGTGCATTGCAGGCTTGGGGGATGTCATTCTATGCTGCAATAATTATTACCAGGCAAACCAGCTGAAATGGGAACCGGATACTCTGATTCTTAAAACTTGCTTCAGATGTCCCTTTGGAACTGACAAATTACTCAGGTGAAAGTCATCTCCTGCCAGGTTTCTGCAATTTTCTCAGCCTCACACAACTTTTCATTTTCTTGCTTCTTGTCATGAACATAAAAAAAGAGCCACCTAGTTCCTCTGGGATGGCATTTGCAGTTTGGCTGCAAAGGGAAAGTGCTGGACAAGTCAGGGGAGGTTGTCTTTTACAACAGGATTTTGGAATCCGTCAGCTGCTTTGCAACTAGCTGACAAATAACGACACGGGGTGATTTCTACTACACACAGGAAGCTCTTTTGTTCCACGGGCATAGCTAGGTGGCACTGATTTAATGCTCTCCATCAACTGTCACACTGAGCCAGGAGGTAACCACACAGTGATCACACACAGACATGAAGTACAAACATGCAGTCAAGAATTAGATACTTTTAGCCTGAGAAGATAAATCAAGTAATCTTCATATGAGTAGACAAAGACCCCAGAGATCTAACAGATAATTCATTGCTCTGTTTTAAGACAGCCATTTTCTATTTTTATAAATTAATATAGTTGTAAATATGTGTGACTGTTACCAACCCCCAGATGGCAGTTAGTGAAGGGCTGGAAGGCAATGCACAAGCTGCCAGGGGAAGCTGATTTGCGATAACTGGAGTAAACAGACCATTGGCATGAAACATAGTCTGCGACCATGAATAGGCTGGATACAGTTCCTACTGCGAGAGAACAGCAAACCAAGAAAGGAGCAATTATGCAATGAAGGAGCCTGGGC